>JABWTJ010000308.1:1028303-1140013 GCA_016801875.1 Solanum sitiens | reverse complement strand
TCTATTCCTCCTTATAGAATGGCTCCGGCCGAGTTAAAGGAATTGAAGGCACAACTTAAAGATTTGCTAGACAAGGGCTTTATAAGGCCTAGCATTTCTCCATGGGGTGCTCCGGTCTTGTTCGTGAAAAAGAAGGATGGGTCCTTGAGAATGTGTATTGACTACCGACAACTCAACAAGGTTACTATCAAGAACAAGTATCCTCTTCCTCGGATTGATGATTTATTTGATCAACTCCAAGGAGCGAGTTACTTCTCAAAGATTGATTTGAGGTCAGGGTACCACCAGCTTAGGGTGAGAAATGAAGATATTCCAAAGACAGCTTTTCGGACTCGATATGGGCATTATGAGTTCGTGGTTATGTCTTTTGGTCTCACAAATGCTCCGGCGGCGTTTATGGATCTGATGAACAGAGTGTTTCGAAATTTCCTTGATTCATTCGTTATTGTATTTATCGATGATATCTTGGTGTATTCGAAAAATGAGGTTGACCACAGGGATCATCTAAGGGTAGTATTGCAAACCCTTAGAGAACATAAATTGTTCGCCAAGTATAGCAAGTGCGAGTTTTGGCTGAGGTCGACGGCATTTCTTGGGCACATTATCTCTAGTGAGGGAGTTGAGGTAGACCCAAGGAAGACAGATGCGGTAAGAAACTGGCCTAGACCCTTGACCCCAACTGATATTAGGAGTTTCTTGGGTCTAGCGGGTTATTATCGAAGGTTCGTAGAAGGATTTTCTTCCATTGCATCTCCTTTGACTTCATTGACTCAAAAAGGCAAAAAGTTTGAATGGTCAGAGGCATGTGAGAAGAGTTTTCAATTATTGAAGGATAGGCTTACTTCCGCTCCGGTGTTAACTTTACCGGAAGGATCTAAAGGGTTCATTGTGTATTGTGATGCATCCCGCATAAGTTTGGGGTGTGTACTTATGCAAAATGGGAAGGTGATTGCCTATGCTTCGCGGCAACTTAAGGTGCATGAGAGAAATTATCCTACTCATGACCTTGAGTTAGCGGCCGTGGTGTTTGCTTTAAAAATATGGAGACACTACTTGTATGGTGTTCATGTAGATGTTTTCACTGATCATAAGAGCCTTCAATATGTGTTTACCCAAAAAGATTTGAATCTTCGACAAAGAAGGTGGTTAGAGTTGTTGAAAGATTATGATATGAGTGTCCTATATCATCCCGGTAAGGCAAATGTGGTGGCGGATGCTTTAAGTCGTATGACTATGGGTAGTGTGTCTCATATCGAAGAAGACAAGAAAGATCTAGTAAAAGATGTTCACCGTTTGACTAGATTGGGAGTGCGATTGGTGTGTTCGCTAAATGGAGGTGCCACGATTCATCATAGCTCCGAGTCATCATTGGTGGTTGAGATAAAGTCCAAACAACACCTTGATCAACTATTGATGGAGTTAAAGGAGTCGGTTCTTGGCAAGACGAACGAATCATTCTCCTTAGGAGAAGACAGTGTTTTGAGGTATCAAGGGAGGTTGTGTGTTCCTGATGTGGATGGATTGAGGGATCGGATCCTTGATGAAGCCCATGGATCCCACTATTCCATCCATCCCGGTTCTACAAAGATGTATCATGACCTTCGAGAAATATATTGGTGGGAAGGTTTGAAGAAGGATATAGCGGAATTTGTTGCTAAATGTCCGAATTGTCAACAAGTGAAGGCGGAACATCAAAAGCCGGGTGGCTTACTACAGGAGATCCAAATTCCTACTTGGAAGTGGGAAGATATTAATATGGATTTCGTAGTAGGGTTGCCTCGGACTCAAAAGTCATTTGATTCTATATGGGTGATTGTTGATAGATTGACTAAGTCCGCTCACTTTATCCCCGTCAAATCTACATATTCGGCGGAAAATTATGCGAAGATTTTCATAGATGAGATTGTGTGTCGTCATGGTATTCCGTTATCCATCATTTCGGATAGAGGTGCACAATTCACATCTAGATTTTGGAAGTCTTTTCAAAAAGGTTTGGGTACTAAAGTGAAATTAAGTACCGCCTTCCATCCTCAAACGGATGGTCAAGCGGAACGCACGATTCAAACTCTTGAGGATATGCTTAGAGCTTGCATCATTGATTTTAAAGGGGGTTGGGATAAGCATTTGCCGTTGGTGGAGTTTGCATATAATAATAGTTTCCATTCGTCCATCTCCATGGCTCCCTATGAAGCCTTGTATGGAAGGAGGTGTAGGTCTCCTATAGGATGGTTTGAAGTAGGTGAGTCATCGATATTCGGTCCCGACTTGATTTACAAGACATTGGAGAATGTACATATCATAAGAAATAGGTTGCAAACAGCCTATAGTCGACAAAAGTCCTATGCCGATAATAGAAGAAGGGACTTGGAGTTTGAAGAGGGTGATAGGGTGTATTTAAAAATCTCACCTATGAAGGGTGTGGTAAGATTTGGCAAGAAAGGGAAGTTGAGCCCTCGATATGTAGGCCCTTATGAGATTTTAGAAAGGGTTGGTAAAGTTGCCTATCGTTTAAGATTACCTGATGAGCTAGCTTTGGTTCATCCGGTTTTCCATGTCTCCATGTTAAAGAAGTGTGTCGGAAATCCCGAGTCAATTCTTCCTCTTCAAGGCCTCGGAGTCAAGGATAACCTCTCTTATGAGGAGGTTCCGGTACAAATCCTTGATAGGCAAGTGAAAAGGTTGAGGAACAAAGAGGTGGTTTCCGTAAAGGTGATATGGAGGAACCACCTAGTTGAGGGTGCAACATGGGAGGCGGAAGCCGACATGAAAACCCGTTATCCTCATCTTTTTGATGTTTAAGGTTAGTATCTCTCTCTAATGATATAAATACGTTAGATATTGTGAATCTCTGTTGTTTTTGTGAAACTTTGCAAAACTCCTAGTTTTGGAGACTTCTAAAATGGAGTCACTTTAAGGTGACCTTAGATAAAATTGGAAGTTATCTTGCTTCTTGCATAATTGGGTCAAGTTTTGTGATTTAGGTATGGTTAATCCTTGTTGATATTGTATTGAGCATATTGATAAAATGAACTTTGTACTATTTGAATTGAGTGATAAATGATTGAGCTCATGCCTATATGAAAAGGAGAAAAAAAACCTCATGAGGAAATGTTGAGATCATGTATGGTAAATTGATGTTTTGAAGTATTTTTATGAAATAATATAGTTCATGCTAACTAAATATTGTGAATGGGTTGAGCTGCTAGTCTTGAGTCTACTCCCACATTTTAAGAATGTTTGGTGTCATTCGGGGACGAATGTTCCTAAGGGGGGGATAATGTAACATTTTGAAATACCGAGGTCATGTGATAAGACTTAAATAGTCTCCTTAGGATCTAAACCAGTGTTCCTAGCCAATTAGGCATATTTAGAGTCTTTGAAGTGGTGTTGGAACCGAAACTCTTAAACGTCCGGCAAATTGGTTCATAAGAGGGCTAGAGTGTCCTTTTGATATAACCAAGTTAAAGAGTCGGAATTTGGTAAACAATTGTAACCATAGGTGTAAAATGTTGTGTGCTATGGTATCATGTTGGAAAAGTCAGGGGACGACTCCCCAAGGACCAAACAAGGACCCTCGAGAAGGACCCTTAAAGCAGCAGGGCATGACGGACCCCATGATGGGGCGTCACAGGCGCGACGGGGCGTCGAGGCCTCCGTCGTGCCAGCCTTAGCGCTTGGACTTTTCCTCCGCCTGCACAAGTCTCTGACAAGCGTGACGGATGTGCAGGACGGAGGGAAGCCAGTCCGTCACGGCCACGACGGTCCGTCGTCGTGGAACCGTCGTGCGCTTGGGGAGAAAGCCTCTGCCTGCACAAGTCTCTGACTAACGTGACGAATGTGCAGGACGGAGGGAAGCCAGTCCATCACACCCACGACGGACCGTCGTCGGGGATCCGTCGTGGAAGGTCTGTGGCAGTTTCGGAAAAGTTAGTTTTAGTTAGTTAATTAATTAAGTGACTTAGGGGTAATTAGGGGTTTAAGAGAGACTAATTAAGTGACTTAAGACCCTACTATAAATACCCCAACCCTCATTAGCCTAATCATTCTCTCAAAAACAAAACTCTCTTCCTTCTCTCTACTTTCTCTCTCTATTGGAAGACTCCATTGGAGATCAACTTGGGGAGATCATTGGGGATTGATTTAGCACGAAATTCACCATCAAAACGTCATCAAACCTTCAGGTATGGGATCTAATTCACCTTTGAGATTCTTTCCTCAAAGGGTTCTTTGAAAGCTTTTTCCAAAAAGTTGAGTTTCTTATGGGTTTCATCCAAATCCGAATTTGATCATGTGAATTGAGTTAATTATGTATTCTTTGGGTTAGAATGAATAGATTATCATGAATTGTAACTTGACTATGGAGAATTGAAGTAGTTTGATCTAGATTGTGGGTGATGACCCCTAACCCTTAACCCTAAATGTTGAATTGATATGGATTAGGTTGAGTTTGATAGAATTGATCTCATAATTAGTTAAATGGTCTTCAATGATTGTTATTGCATTGATTATGGATCTATTATGATGAATTGAAGTTCTTCACACCTATGTTCTTGAATATTGAATCTAAGTTAAGAAGATACACTTGAGATCATGTTACTAAGCTTTGATGTAGTATTGCTTCATAGTATAGTGCTTCTCCTTGATTAGTTCTTGTGATTTATTATTGAATTACATCGATGTGATGATCTAAGATTGGGTGATCTATGGGTTGATGGTAAGGTCTTTTATTGATGGACTAGGGAGGAGTATTGTTAAGTCTTGATGATCCTAGCCTTTACTTCAAATTATGGTTAATTGTCATCAAGTGATAATGTTATGTTGAAGTATGCTTTGATTGATGTGATAAGTTGATATGGTACATGAACTTATATGCTTAGGTTGGTTGTGAGGTTGCTAGGTGTAATGTAACATAGGGAAGTTGTACGATGTGCCCTATTATGATGAGATGTACGAGGGTTGACTTCACCTATATGAATTGTTAATGAAAGGACATAATTCTCATACAATTCTTATTTGAGCTATAATGATGATATACAAGGGATTGACCCTTCTATGTAATTAAATTGAGAAGATTAATAAAGATTAAAGGCTTCTCTACAAATGGGGACTTAGCTTAGCACCGAGTGAACTTGACATTGAGAGGTGTTGACTTCCCCTAGAGGAATATTCACCATTTGTTTCTTATAGAGTGTTGACTTCCCTTAGAGGAATACTCACCTATGGATCTACGTGAAGTGTTGACTTTCCTTGAGAAATATTCACTCATGAATTCTCATGAGATGAGGCCCCATTACCGAATGGTATATAGAGGGAATACCTATCTCTTAGTTCTTGAACTATGTTGCCACCATAGGATACTAGCTAGTAGATCCACCTAGATAGCTATGTTCACGTTAGGTTCTACCTTGGCCGGTAGACCACCTTCCATCGGTGTAAGGTTTCATGACACCGGATTCCACATTCGATTATGTGGTCTATGTCGGTTAAGGCAAATGTTCCCTAAACTAAAATGAATGAATGAATAAGGTATAGGCTAATCAAAGTAACTTGAGGGGTTGGCTATAGCTTAGGTAGGGGTATGGGACTCTACCTACGCCTTGCACTAGTTTGCCTTGATAGGAACTTTGAGAGGTCAATATTATACATGTAAAGCGATGGTATGATGTAAATGGTTTGTATGTTGAGTAACATGCTTATGGATATAGTGTTGTTGTCCTTGCTTGAAGAAGGATGTATCATGACATGAAGAGTATGTTGGTAAGTAAATTGCTAATTGTAGTCTTGGTAGGTTACTTGATTGAGTAGGAGATATGGTAATTTTACTTGATCATTGCACTTGTGACTTATTGAAGGTTATCATTAGTATGCTTTGCTTTGCTATGGTTTAATTGCATATGTAGTCTATTATGTTTTCATAAATGTCCCTTTCTAAATATATTTGATTGGTAATTGTATATGAGATTCCATACTTAGTACATGTGGAGTACTAATCCCTTTTCTTTCCCTTTTCCCAAACATTTTAGGTTCGGGTCGTTGAGCTTGATCCAAATTGCTAGGAAGGAAGACTTGGGTATTTTGCCATCCAAGTGGTAGGTCCTCACTCTCTCGAGGACGTGGCCGATATCTCTCTTTATGATGTGTAGTTACTATGATTCTATGTTGACTCTGTTATTCTCTTGAGACGATGTAGTAAACAGCCTATATGCGGCTTCTTTCATTTGATGTAGGGCTATGCCCAAGACTTATTGTAATCGATAGATGGTTTATGAGATGAGACGGTTTTATGACTATTATTTTCTAAATATATAAGTGTATGAAATAAAAGTAGAAGACTAAGTAATCTTCGTATATGAACAAGTCTATGTATACTTGATATATATAATTATGTGTATGTAGAGGTCTATGTAAACCTCCGAGTAGTTTTAGATAAAAAGTTTTAAATTCTTTCTGATTTTTAGTCGATGAATGCTATGACGAAGCTAAGAGGCTTGTCTTAGTCCTCCGAGAGTACGACGACGCCGGTTACGTCTAGGGGGTAAACCCGGATGTGACAGGGCCAACCGGATGCATATACAAGGTCTTCACGGATGTCCACAAATAATTTTGGCAGTTTTGAAGTCGGGATCCCGATCACCCAAAAAATGGTTTGTTATAGCACACGAAAAATCGTCGAAATAGGGGTATGCGTGCTTCGGGGATATTTTGATCTTCAAAATGGATCAGAATGGCCGTGAGGGACAACTAGATGCATAGAAAAGGTCTTCACAGATGTCCACAAATAATTTTGGCAGTGTTGACGTCGGGATCCCGATCACCCGAAACATGGTTTACTATAGCACACGAAAAACCATCGAAATCATGGCTATTTTGAATTTGAAAATGGATCGGAATGGTCGTGAGGGCCAATCGGATGCATAGTAAAGGTCTTCACGGACGTCCACAAATAATTTTGGTAGTTTTGAAATCAGGATCCCGATCACCCAAAAAACTATTTACTATAGCACACAAAAACTCGTCGAAATAGAGGTATGCTCTTCGGGGCTATTTTGACCTTGAAAATGGATCTAAATGGCCATGAGGGCCAACCGGATGCATAGACAAGGTCTTCACGGACATCCACAAATAATTTTGGCAATTTTGACGTCGGGATCCCGATCACCCAAAAAATGGTTTACTATAGCACACGAAAAATCGTCGAAATAGGGGTATGCACGCTTCGGGGCTATTTTGACCTTAAAAATTGATCGGAATGGCCGTGAGGGTTAACCAGATGCATAGACAAGGTCTTCACGGACATCCACAAATAATTTTGGCAGTTTTGACGTCGGGATCCCAATCACCCAAAAAATGGTTTACTATAGCATACGAAAAATCGTCGAAATAGGGATATGCGTGATTCGGGGCTATTTTGACCTTGAAAATGGATCGGAATGGCTGTGGGGGCCAACTGGATGCATAGAAAAGGTCTTCACGGACGTCCACAAATAATTTTGGCAGTTTTGAAGTCGGGATCCCGATCACCCAAAAAATGGTTTGCTATAGCACACGAAAAATCGTCGAAATAGGGGTATGCGCAATTTGGGGCTATTTTGATCTTCAAAATGGATCGGAATGGCCGTGGGGGCCAACCGAATGCATAGACAAGGTCTTCACTGACGTCGACAAACAAATTTGGCAGTTTTGACGTCGGGATCCCAATCACCCAAAAAATGGTTTACTATAGCACACGAAAAATCGTCGAAATAGGGGTATGCATGCTTCGGGGATATTTTGACTTTCAAAATGGATTGCAATGGACGTGAGGGCCAACCAGATGCATAGACAAGGTCTTCACGGACGTCCACAAATAATTTTGACAGTTTTGACGTCGGGATCCCGATCACCCAAAAAATGGTTTACTATAGCACACGAAAAATTGTCGAAATAGGGGTATGCGCTTCGGGGCTATTTTGACCTTGAAAATGGATCGGAATGGCCGTGGGGGCCAACCGTATGCATAGACAAGGTCTTTACGGACGTCCACAAATAATTTTGGCAGTTTTGAAGTCGGGATCCCGATCACCCAAAAATTGGTTTGTTATAGCACACGAAAAATCATCGAAACAGGGGTATGCGCGCTTCGGGGCTATTTTCATCTTCAAAATGGATCAGAATGGCCGTGAATGCAAACCATATGCATAGACAAGGTCTTCACAGACGTCCACAAATAATTTTGGCAGTTTTGACATCGGGATCCCGATCACCCAAAAAATGGTTTACTATAGTACACGAAAAATCGTCGAGATAGGGTATGCGCGCTTCGGGGCTATTTTGAACTTGAAAATGGATCGGAATGGTCGTGAGGGCCAACCGGATGCATAGACAAGGTCTTCACGGACGTCCACAAATAATTTTGGTAGTTTTGAAATCAGGATCCCGATCACCCAAAAAATTGTTTACTATAGCACACGAAAAATCGTCGAAATAGGGGTATGCGCGCTTCGGGGCTATTTTGACCTTGAAAATGGATCGGAATGGCCGTGAGGGCCAACCGGATGCATAGACAAGGCAAATAATTTTGGCAGTTTTAACGTCGAGATCCCGATCACCCAAAAAATGGTTTACTATAGGACACGAAAAATCGTCGAAATTGGGGTATGCGCGCTTCGGGGCTATTTTGACCTTCAAAATGCATCTGAATGGCTGTGGGGGCCAACCGGATGCATAGAAAAGGTCTTCACAAATGTCCACAAATAATTTTGGCAGTTTTGAAGTTGGGATCCCGATCACCCAAAAAATAGTTTGCTATAGCACACGAAAAATCGTCGAAATAGGGGTATGCGCACTTCGGGGCTATTTTGATCTTCAAAATGGATCGAAATGGCTGTGGGGGCCAACCGGATGCATAGACAAGGTTTTCACGGACGTCCACAAACAAATTTGAAAGTTTTGACGTCAGGATCCCGATCACCCAAAAAATAGTTTACTATAGCACACGAAAAATCGTCGAAATAGGGGTATGCGCCCTTCGGGGCTATTTTGACCTTGAAAATGGATCGGAATGGACGTGAGGGAAAATTGGATTCATATACAAAGTCTTCACTGACGTCTACAAATACTTTTGGCAGTTTTGACGTCGGGATCCCGATCACCCAAAAAATGGTTTACTATTGCACATGAAAGATCGTTGAAATAGGGGTATGCGCGCTTCGGGGTTATTTTGACCTTGAAAATGGATCGGAATGGCCGTGGGGGCCAACCGTATGCATAGACAAGGTCTTCACGGATGTCCACAAATAATGTTGGTAGTTTTGACGTCGTGATCCCGATCACCCAAAAAATGGTTTACTATAGCACACGAAAAATCATCAAAATAGGGGTATGCGCGCTTCCGGGCTATTTTGACCTTGAAAATGGATCGGAATAGCCGTGAGGGCAAATCGGATTCATAGACAAGGACTTCACGGACGTCCACAAATAATTTTGGAAGTTTTGACGTCGGGATCCCGATCACCCAAAAAATGGTTTACTATAGCACACGAAAAATCGTCGAAATAGGGGTATGCGCGCTTTGGGGCTATTTTGATCTTGAAAATGGATTGAAATGGCCGTGGGGGCCAATCGGATGCATAGACAAGGTCTTCACAGACGTCCACAAATAATTTTGGCAGTTTTGACATCGGGATCCCAATCACCCAAAAAATAGTTACTATAGAACACGAAAAATCGTCGAAATAGTGGTATGCGCGCTTCGGGGCTATTTTGACCTTGAAAAAATGGATTGGAATGGCCGTGGGGGCCAACCGGATGCATAGACAAGGTCTTCACGGATGTCCACAAATAATTTTGGCAGTTCTGACGTCGGGATCCCGATCACCCAAAAAATGGTTTACTATAGCACACGAAAAATCATCGAAATAGGGGTATGCATGCTTTGGGCTATTTTGACCTTGAAAATGGATTGGAATGGCCGTGAGGGCCAACCGGATGCATAGACAAGGTCTTCACGGACGTCCACAAATAATTTTGACAGTGTTGACGTCGGGATCCCGATCACCCAAAAAATGGTTTACTATAGCACATGAAAAATCATCGAAATAGGGGTATGCACATTTCGGGGCTATTTTGATCTTCAAAATGGATCGAAATGGCCGTAAGGGACAACCAGATGCATAGACAAGGTCTTCACGGACGTCCACAAATAATTTTGGCAGTTTTGACGTCGGGATCCCGATCACCCAAAAAATAAATGCAACGGATGCATAGAAAATCACGGACGTCCACAGAACATGACAGGGGTATCGCGCGAGCTTCGGGGCTATTTTGACCTTGAAAATGGATCAGAATGGCCGTGAGGGCCAACCGGATGCATAGACAAGGTCTTCACGGACGTCCACAAATAATTTTGGCAGTTTTGACGTCGGGATCCCGATCACCCAAAAAATAGTTTACTATAGCACACGAAAAATTGTCGAAATAGGGGTATGCGCACCTCGAGGCTATTTTGACCTTGAAAATGGATCGGAATGGCCATGGGGGCCAACCGGATGCATAGACAAGGTCTTCACGGACATCCACAAATAATTTTGACAGTTTTGACATTGGGATCCCGATCACCCAAAAAATGGTTTACTATAGCACACGAAAAATCGTCGAAATAGGGGTATGCGCTCTTCGGGGATATTTTGACTTTCAAAATGGATTGCAATGGCCGTGAGGGCCAACCGGATGCATAGACAAGGTCTTCACGGACGTCCACAAATAATTTTGACAGTTTTGACGTCGGGATCCCCATCACCCAAAAAATGGTTTAATATAGCACACGAAAAATCATCGAAATAGAGGTATGCACGCTTCGGGGCTATTTTGACTTTCAAAATGGATTGCAATGGCCGTGAGGGCCAACCGGATGCATAGACAAGGTCTTCACGGACGTCCACAAATAATTTTGGCAGTTTTGACGTGGGGATCCCGATCACCCAAAAAATTGTTTGCTATAGCACACGAAAAATCATCGAAATAGGGGTATGCGCGCTTCGGGGCTATTTTGACCTTGAAAATGGATCGGAATGGACGTGAGGGCCAACCAGATGCATAGAAAAGGTCTTCACGGACATCCACAAATAATTTTGGAAGTTTTGACGTCAGGATCTTGATCACCCAAAAAATGGATTACTATAGCACACGAAAAATCATCGAAATAGGGGTATGCGCGCTTCGGGGCTATTTTGACCTAGAAAATGGATCGGAATGGACGTGAGGGTAAACCGGATGCATAGACAAGGTCTTCACGGACAACTACAAATAATATTTGCAGTTTTGACGTCGGGATCCCGATCACCCAAAAAATAGTTTACTATAGCACACGAAAAATCATCAAAATAGGGGTATGCGCGCTTCAGGGCTATTTTGACCTTGAAATGGATCGGAATGGCCGTGGGGGCCAACCGGATGCATAGACAAGGTCTTCACGGACGTCCACAAATAATTCTGGCAGTTTTGACGTGGGGATCCCGATCACCCAAAAAATTGTTTGCTATAGCACACAAAAAATCGTCGAAATAGGGGTATGCGCGCTTCGGGGCTATTTTGACCTTGAAAATGGATCGTAATGGACGTGAGGGCCAACCGGATGCATAGAAAAGGTCTTCACGGACATCCACAAATAATTTTGGAAGTTTTGACGTCAGGATCTTGATCACCCAAAAAATGGTTTACTATAGCACACAAAAAATCGTCGAAATAGGGGTATGTGCGCTTCGGGGCTATTTTGACCTTAAAAATGGATCGGAATGGCCGTGGGGGACAACCGGATGCGTAGACAAGGGCTTCACGGACGTTCACAAATAATGTTGGCAGTTTTGACGTCGGGATCCCGATCTCCCAAAAAATGGTTTACTATAGCACACAAAAAATCGTCGAAATAAGGGTATTCGCGCTTCGGGGCTATTTTTACTTTCAAAATGGATCGGAATGGCCATGGGGGCCAACCGGATGCATAGACAAGGTCTTCACGGACGTTCACAAATAATTTTGGCAGTTTTAACGTCGGGATCCCGATCACCCAAAATATGGTTTACTATAGCACATGAAAACTCATCGAAATAGGGGTATGCGCTCTTCGGGGCTATTTTGACCTTGAATATGGATTGGAATGGCCGTGATGGCCAACCGGATGCATATACAAGGTCTTCACGGACATCCACAAATAATTTTGGAAGTTTTGACGTCAGGATCCCGATGACCCAAAGAATGGTTTACTATAGCACACGAAAAATCATTGAAATAGGGGTATGCGCGCTTCGGGGCTATTTTGACCTTGAAAATGGATCGGAATGGCCGTGAGGGCCAACATGATGCATAGACAAGATCTTCACGGACGTCCACAAATAATTTTTGTAGTTTTGACGACGGGATCCCGATCACCCAAAAAATTATTTACTATAGCACACGAAAAATCGTCGAAATAGGGGTATGCGCGCTTCGAGGCTATTTTGACCTTCAAAATGGATCGGAATGGCCGTGAGGGACAACCATATGCATAGATAAGGTCTTCACAGACGTCCATAAATAATTTTGGCAGTTTTGAAGTCGGGATCCTGATCACCCAAAAAATGGTTTACTATAGCACACGAAAAATCATCGAAATAGGGGGTATGCGCGCTTCGGGGCTATTTTGAACTTGAAAATGGATCGGAATGGTCGTGAGGGACAACCGGATGCATAGACTAGGTCTTCACAGACGTCCACAAATAATTTTAGTAGTTTTGAAATCATGATCCTGATCACCCAAAAGATTGTTTACTATAGCACACGAAAAATCGTTGAAATAGGGGTATGCGCTTCGGGGCTATTTTGACCTTGAAAATGGATCGAAATGGCCGTGAGGGAAAACCGTATGCATAGACAAGGTCTTCACGGACATCCACAAATAATTTTGGTAGTTTTGATGTTGGGATCCCGATCACCCAAAAAATTGTTTACTATAGCACACGAAAAATCATCGAAATAGGGGTATGCACGCTTCGGGGCTATTTTGACCTTGAAAATGGATCGGAATGGCCGTGAGGGCCAACCGGATGCATAGACAAGGTCTTCAAGAACGTCCACAAATAATTTGGCAGTTTTGACGTCGGGATCCCGATCACCCAAAAAATGGTTTACTATGCATACGAAAAATCATCGAAATAGGGGTATGCGCTTTGGGGTTATTTTGACCATGAAAATGGATCGGAATGGCTGTGGGGGCCAACCAGATGCATAGAAAAGGTCTTCACGGACGTCCACAAATAAGTTTGGCAGTTTTGAAGTCGGGATCCCGATCACCCAAAAAATGGTTTGCTATAGCACATGAAAAATCGTCGAAATAGGGGTGTGCGCACTTTCGGGCTATTTTGATCTTCAAAATGGATCGGAATGGCCGTGGGGGCCAACCGGATGCATAGACAAGGTCTTCACGGACGTCCATAAATAATTTTGGCAGTTTTGACATCAGGATCCCGATCACCCAAAAAATTGTTTACTATAGCACACGAAAAATCGTCGAAATAGGGGTATGCGCTTCGGGGCTATTTTGACCTTGAAATTGGATCGGAATGGCCTTGGGGGCAAATCTGATGCATAGACAAGGTCTTCACGGACGTCCACAAATAAGTTTGGCAGTTTTGAAGTCGGGATCCCGATCACCCAAAAAATGGTTTGTTATAGCACACGAAAAATCATCAAAATAGGGGTATGCGCACTTCGGGGCTATTTTGATCTTCAAAATGGATCAGAATGGACGTGAGGGCCAACCAGATGCATAGACAAGGTCCTCACAGAGTCCACAAATAATTTTGGCAGTTTTGACGTCGGGATCCCGATCACCCAAAAAATGGTTTGCTATAGCACACGAAAAATCATCGAAATAGGGGTATGCGCGCTTCGGGGCTATTTTGAACTTGAAAAAGGATCGGAATGGTCGTGAGGGACAACCGGATGCATAGACAAGGTCTTGACAGACGTCCACAAATAATTTTGGTAGTTTTGAAATCAGGATCCCGATCACCCAAAAAACTGTTTACTATAGCACACGAAAAATCGTCAAAAAATAGGGGTATGCGCTCTTCGGGGCTATTTTGACCTTGAAAATGGATCGTAATGGCCGTGAGGGCCAACCGGATACGTAGATAAGGTCTTCACGGACATCCACAAATAATTTTAGCAGTTTTGACATCAGGATCCCGATCACCCAAAAAATGGTTTACTATAGCACACGAAAAATCATCGAAATAGGGGTATGCGCTTCGGGGCTATTTTGAACTTGAAAATGGATCGGAATGGTCGTGAGGGCCAACCGGATGCATAGACAAGGTCTTCACGGACGTCCATAAATAATTTTGGTAGTTTTGAAATCAGGATCCCGATCACCCAAAAAATTGTTTACTATAGCACACGAAAAATCGTCGAAATAGGGGTATGCGCTTCGGGGCTATTTTGACCTTGAAAATTGATCGGAATGGCCGTGAGGGCCAACCGGATGCATAGACAAGGTCTTCACGGACATCCACAAATAATTTTGGCAGTTTTGACGTCGGGATCCCGATCACCCAAAAAATGGTTTACTATAGCACACGAAAAATCATCGAAATAGGGGTATGCATGCTTCGGGGCTATGTTGACCTTGAAAATGGATCGGAATGGCCGTGAGGGCCAATCGGATGCATAGAAAAGCTCTTCACGAACGTCTACTAATAATTTTGCAGTTTTGACATCGGGATCCCGATCACCCAAAAAATGGTTTACTATAGCACACGAAAAATCATCGAAATAGGGGTATGCGCACTTCGGGGCTATTTTGACCTTGAAAATGGATCATAATGGCCGTGGGGGCCAACCTGATGCATAGACAAGGTCTTAACGGACGTCCACAAATAATTTTGGCAGTTTTGACGTCGGGATCCCGATCACCCAAAAAATGGTTTAGTATAGCACACGAAAAATCGTCGAAATAGGGGTATGCGCGCTTCGGGGCTATTTTGACCTTGAAAATGGATCATAATGGCCGTGGGGGCAAACCTGATGCATAGACAAGGTCTTCACGGATGTTCACAAATAATTTTTGTAGTTTTGACGTCGGGATCCCGATCTCCCAAAAAATGGTTTACTATAGCACACAAAAATCGTCGAAATAAGGGTATTCGCGCTTCGGGGCTATTTTTACTTTCAAAATGGATCGGAATTGCCGTGGGGGCCAACCGGATGCATAGACAAGGGCTTCACGGACGTTCACAAATAAAGTTGGCAGTTTTGACGTCGGGATCCCGATCTCCCAAAAAATGATTTACTATAGCACACAAAAAATCATCGAAATAAGGGTATTCGCGCTTCGGGGCTATTTTTACTTTCAAAATGGATCGGAATGGCCATGGGGGCCAACCGGATGCATAGACAAGGTCTTCACGGACGTTCACAAATAATTTTGGCAGTTTTGACATCGGGATCCCGATCACCCAAAAAATTATTTACTATAGCACGCAAAAAATCGTCGAAATAAGGGTATGCGCGCTACGGGGCTATTTTGACCTTGAAAATGGATCGGAATGGACGTGATGGCCAACCAGATGCATAGACAAGGTCTTCACGGACGTCCACAGATAATATTTGCAGTTTTGACATTGGGATCCCGATCACCCAAAAAATTGTTTACTATAGCACACGAAAAATCATCGAAATAGGGGTATGCGTGCTTCGGGGCTATTTTGATCTTCAAAATGGATCGGAATGGCCGTGAGGGACAACCATATGCATAGATAAGGTCTTCACAGACGTCCACAAATAATTTTGGCAGTTTTGAAGTTGGGATCCTGATCACCCAAAAAATGGTTTACTATAGCACACGAAAAATCATCGAAATAGGGGGTATGCGCGCTTCGGGGCTATTTTGAACTTGAAAATGGATCGGAATGGTCGTGAGGGACAACCGGATGCATAGACAAGGTCTTCACGGACGTCCACAAATAATTTTGGTAGTTTTGAAATCAGGATCCCGATCACCCAAAAAATTGTTTACTATAGCACACGAAAAATCGTCGAAATAGGGGTATGCGCTTCGGGGCTATTTTGACCTTGAAAATGGATCGGAATGGCCGTGAGGGCAAACCGTATGCATAGACAAGGTCTTCACGGACATCCACAAATAATTTTGGCAGTTTTGATGTTGGGATCCCGATCACCCAAAAAATGGTTTACTATAGCACACGAAAAATCATCGAAATAGGGGTATGCACGCTTCGGGGCTATTTTGACCTTGAAAATGGATCGGAATGGCTGTGAGGGCCAACCGGATGCATAGACAAGGTCTTCACGGACGTCCACAAATAATTTTGGCAGTTTTGACGTCGGGATCCCGATCACCCAAAAAATGGTTTACTATAGCACACGAAAAATCATCGAAATAGGGGTATGCGCTTTGGGGCTATTTTGACCATGAAAATGGATCGGAATGGATGTGGGGGCAAACTTGATGCATAGAAAATGTCTTCACGGACGTCCACGAATAAGTTTGGCAGTTTTAAAGTCGGGATCCCGATCACCCAAAAAATGGTTTGCTATAGCACACGAAAAATCGTCGAAATAGGGGTATGCGCACTTTTGGGCTATTTTGATCTTCAAAATGGATCGGAATGGCCGTGGGGGACAACCTGATGCATAGACAAGGTCTTCACGGACGTCCACAAATAAATTTGGCAGTTTTGAAGTTGGGATCCCGATCACCCAAAAAATGGTTTGTTATAGCACACGAAAAATCATCGAAATAGGGGTATGCGCGCTTCGGGGCTATTTTGATCTTCAAAATGGATCAGAATGGCCGTGAGGGCCAACCAGATGCACAGACAAGGTCCTCACAGACGTCCACAAATAATTTTGGCAGTTTTGACGTCGGGATCCCGATCACCCAAAAAATGGTTTACTATAGCACACGAAAAATCATCAAAATAGGGGTATGCGCGCTTCGGGGCTATTTTGAATTTGAAAAAGGATCGGAATGGTCGTGAGGGCAAACCGGATGCATAGACAAGGTCTTCACGGACGTCCACAAATAATTTTGGTAGTTTTGAAATCAGGATCCCGATCACCCAAAAAACTGTTTACTATAGCACACGAAAAATTGTTGAAATAGGGGTATGCGCGCTTCGGGGCTATTTTGACCTTGAAAATGGATCGGAATGGCCGTGAGGGCCAACCGGATGCATAGATAAGGTCTTCACGGACATCCACAAATAATTTTGGCAATTTTGACGTCAGGATCCCGATCACCCAAAAAATGGTTTACTATAGCACACGAAAAATCATCGAAATAGGGGTATGCGCTTCGGGGCTATTTTGAACTTGAAAATGGATCGGAATGGTCGTGAGGGCCAACCGGATGCATAGACAAGGTCTTCACGGACGTCCACAAATAATTTTGGTAGTTTTGAAATCAGGATCCCGATCACCCAAAAAATTGTTTACTATAGCACACGAAAAATCATCGAAATAGGGGTATGCACTTCGGGGCTATTTTGACCTTGAAAATTGATCGGAATGGCCGTGAGGGCCAACCGGATGCATAGACAAGGTCTTCACGGACATGCATAAATAATTTTGGCAGTTTTGACGTCGGGATCCCGATCACCCAAAAAATGGTTTACTATAGCACACGAAAAATCATCGAAATAGGGGTATGCATGCTTCGGGGCTATTTTGACCTTGAAAATGGATTGGAATGGCCGTGAGGGCCAATCGGATGCATAGAAAAGGTCTTCACAGACGTCCACAAATAATTTTGGCAGTTTTGACGTTGGGATCCCGATCACCCAAAAAATGGTTTACTATAGCACACGAAAAATCGTCGAAATAGGGGTATGCGCGATTCGGGGCTATTTTGACCTTGAAAATGGATCATAATGGCCGTGGGGGCCAACCTGATGCATAGACAAGGTCTTCACGGATGTTCACAAATAATTTTGGCAGTTTTGACGTCGGGATCCTGATCACCCAAAAAATGGTTTACTATAGCACACGAAAAATCGTCGAAATAGGGATATTCGCGCTTCGGGGCTATTTTGACCTTCAAAATGGATCGAAATAGCCGTGGGGGCCAACCCAATGCATAGACAAGGTCTTCACGGATGTTCACAAATCAATTTTGCAGTTTTGACGTCAGTATCCCGATCACCCAAAAAATGGTTTACTATAGCACACGAAAAATCATCGAAATAGGGGTATGCGCGCTTCGGGCCTATTTTGACCTTGAATATGGATCAGAATGGCCATGAGGGCCAACCGGATGCAAAGACAAGGTCTTCACGAACGTCCACAAATAATTTTGGCAGTTTTGACATTGGGATCCCGATCACCCAAAAAATGGTTTAATATAGCACACAAAAAATCGTCGAAATAGGGGTATGCGTGTTTCGGGGCTATTTTGACCTTCAAATTGGATCGGAATTACCGTGGGGGCAAACCGGATGCATAGACAAGGTCTTCACGGACGTCCACAAATAATTTTGGTAGTTTTGAAATCAGGATCCCGATCACCCAAAAAACTGTTTACTATAGCACACGAAAAATTGTCGAAATAGGGGTATGCGCGCTTCGGGGCTATTTTGACCTTCAAAATGCATCGAAATGGCCATGAGGGCCAACCGGATGCATAGACAAGGTCTTCACGGACGTCCACAAATAATTTTGGCAATTTTGACATCGGGATCTCGATCACCCAAAAAATGGTTTACTATAGCACACGAAAAATTGTCGAAATAGGGGTATGCGCGCTTCGGGGCTATTTTGACCTTCAAAATGCATCGAAATGGCCATGAGGGCCAACCGGATGCATAGACAAGGTCTTCACGGACGTCCACAAATAATTTTGGCAATTTTGACATCGGGATCTCGATCACCCAAAAAATGGTTTACTATAGCACACGAAAAATCGTCGAAATAGGGGTATGCGCGCTTCGGGGCTATTTTGACCTTGAAAATGGATCAGAATGGCCGTGAGGAACAACCGGATGCATAGAAATGGTCTTCACAGACGTCCACAAATACTTTTGGCAGTTTTGACGTCGGCATCCCGATCACCCAAAAATGGTTTACTATAGCACACGAAAAATCGTCGAAATAGGGGTATGCACGCTTTGGGGCTATTTTGACCTTTAAAATGGATCGGAATGGCCGTGGGGGCCAACCGGATGCATAGACAAGGTCTTCACGGATGTTCACAAATAATTTTGGTAGTTTTGACGTCGGGATCCCGATCTCCCAAAAAATGGTTTACTATAGCACACAAAAATCGTCGAAATAAGGGTATTCGCGCTTCGGGGCTATTTTTACTTTCAAAATGGATCGGAATTGCCGTGGGGGCCAACCGGATGCATAGACAAGGGCTTCACGGACGTTCACAAATAATGTTGGCAGTTTTGACGTCGGGATCCCGATCTCCCAAAAAATGATTTACTATAGCACACAAAAAATCGTCAAAATAAGGGTATTCGCGCTTCGGGGCTATTTTTACTTTCAAAATGGATCGGAATGGCCATGGGGGCCAACCGGATGCATAGACAAGGTCTTCACGGACGTTCACAAATAATTTTGGCAGTTTTGACATCGGGATCCCGATCACCCAAAAAATTATTTACTATAGCACACAAAAAATCATCAAAATAAGGGTATTCGCGATTCGGGGCTATTTTTACTTTCAAAATGGATCGGAATGGCCATGGGGGCCAACCGGATGCATAGACAAGGTCTTCACGGACGTTCACAAATAATTTTGGCAGTTTTGACATCGGGATCCCGATCACCCAAAAAATTATTTACTATAGCACACAAAAAATCATCGAAATAGGGGTATGCGCGCTTCGGGGCTATTTTGACCTTGAAAATGGATCGGAATGGACGTGATGGCCAACCAGATGCATAGACAAGGTCTTCACGGACGTCCACAAATAATATTTGCAGTTTTGACATCGGGATCCCGATCACCCAAAAAATTGTTTACTATAGCACACGAAAAATCATCGAAATAGGGGTATGCGCGCTTCGGGGCTATTTTGATCTTCAAAATGGATCGGAATGGCCGTGAGGGACAACCATATGCATAGATAAGGTCTTCACAGACGTCCACAAATAATTTTGGCAGTTTTGAAGTTGGGATCCTGATCACCCAAAAAATGGTTTACTATAGCACACGAAAAATCATCGAAATAGGGGGTATGCGCGCTTCGGGGCTATTTTGAACTTGAAAATGGATCGGAATGGTCGTGAGGGACAACCGGATGCATAGACAAGGTCTTCACGGACGTCCACAAATAATTTTGGTAGTTTTGAAATCAGGATCCCGATCACCCAAAAAATTGTTTACTATAGCACACGAAAAATCGTCGAAATAAGGGTATGCGCTTCGGGGCTATTTTGACCTTGAAAATGGATCGGAATGGCCGTGAGGGCAAACTGTATGCATAGACAAGGTCTTCACGGACATCCACAAATAAATTTGGCAGTTTTGATGTTGGGATCCCGATCACCCAAAAAATGGTTTACTATAGCACACGAAAAATCATCGAAATAGGGGTATGCACGCTTCGGGGCTATTTTGACCTTGAAAATGGATCGGAATGGCTGTGAGGGCCAACCGGATGCATAGACAAGGTCTTCACGGACGTCCACAAATAATTTTGGCAGTTTTGACGTCGGGATCCCGATCACCCAAAAAATGGTTTACTATAGCACACGAAAAATCATCGAAATAGGGGTATGCGCTTTGGGGCTATTTTGACCATGAAAATGGATCGGAATGGATGTGGGGGCAAACTTGATGCATAGAAAAGGTCTTCACGGACGTCCATGAATAAGTTTGGCAGTTTTGAAGTCGGGATCCCGATCACCCAAAAAATGGTTTGCTATAGCACACGAAAAATCGTTGAAATAGGGGTATGCGCACTTTTGGGCTATTTTGATCTTCAAAATGGATCGGAATGGCCGTGGGGGACAACCGGATGCATAGACAAGGTCTTCACGGACGTCCACAAATAAATTTGGCAGTTTTGAAGTTGGGATCCCGATCACCCAAAAAATGGTTTGTTATAGCACACGAAAAATCATCGAAATAGGGGTATGCGCGCTTCGGGGCTATTTTGATCTTCAAAATAGATCAGAATGGCCGTGAGGGCCAACCAGATGCACAGACAAGGTCCTCACAGACGTCCACAAATAATTTTGGCAGTTTTGACGTCGGGATCCCGATCACCCAAAAAATGGTTTACTATAGCACACGAAAAATCATCAAAATAGGGGTATGCGCGCTTCGGGGCTATTTTGAACTTGAAAAAGGATCGGAATGGTCGTGAGGGCAAACCGTATGCATAGACAAGGTCTTCACGGACGTCCACAAATAATTTTGGTAGTTTTGAAATCAGGATCCCGATCACCCAAAAAACTGTTTACTATAGCACACGAAAAATTGTTGAAATAGGGGTATGCGCGCTTCGGGGCTATTTTGACCTTGAAAATGGATCGGAATGGCCGTGAGGGCCAACCGGATGCATAGATAAGGTCTTCACGGACATCCACAAATAATTTTGGCAATTTTGACATCAGGATCCCGATCACCCAAAAAATGGTTTACTATAGCACACGAAAAATCATCGAAATAGGGGTATGCGCTTCGGGGCTATTTTGAACTTGAAAATGGATCGGAATGGTCGTGAGGGCCAACCGGATGCATAGACAAGGTCTTCACGGACGTCCACAAATAATTTTGGTAGTTTTGAAATCAGGATCCCGATCACCCAAAAAATTGTTTACTATAGCACACGAAAACATCGTTGAAATAGGGTATGCGCTTCGGGGCTATTGAACCTTGAAAATTGATCGGGAATGGCCGTGAGGGCCAACCGGATGCATAGACAAGGCTTCCCGACATCCACAAATAATTTTGGCCGTTTTTGACGTCGGGATCCCGATCACCCAAAAAAATGGTTTTTACTATAGCACACGAAAACTCATCGAAATAGGGGTTATGCATGCTTCGGGGCTATTTTGACCTGAAAATGGATTGGAATGGCCGTGAGGGCCAATGGATGCATAGAAAAGGTCTTCACAGACGTCCACAAATTTTTTGGCAGTTTGACGTTGGGATCCCGATCACCCAAAAAAATGGTTTACTATAGCACAACAAAAATCGTCGAAATAGGGGTTATGCGCGATTCGGGGCTATTTTGACCTTGAAAATGGAATCATAATGGCCGTGGGGGCCAACCTGATGCATAGACAAGGTCTTCACGGATGTTCACAAATAATTTTGGCAGTTTTGACGTCGGGATCCTGATCACCCAAAAAATGGTTTACTATAGCACACGAAAAATCGTCGAAATAGGGATATTCGCGCTTCGGGGCTATTTTGACCTTTAAAATGGATCGGAATAGCCGTGGGGGCCAACCCAATGCATAGACAAGGTCTTCACGGATGTTCACAAATCAATTTTGCAGTTTTGACGTCAGTATCCCGATCACCCAAAAAATGGTTTACTATAGCACACGAAAAATCATCGAAATAGGGGTATGCGCGCTTCGGGCCTATTTTGACCTTGAATATGGATCAGAATGGCCATGAGGGTCAACCGGAAAGACAAGGTCTTCACGAACGTCCACAAATAATTTTGGCAGTTTTGACATTGGGATCCCGATCACCCAAAAAATGGTTTAATATAGCACATAAAATATCATCGAAATAGGGGTATGCGTGTTTCGAGGCTATTTTGACCTTCAAATTGGATCGGAATTACCGTGGGGGCAAACCGGATACATAGACAAGGTCTTCACGGACGTCCACAAATAATTTTGGTAGTTTTGAAATCAGGATCCCGATCACCCAAAAAACTGTTTACTATAGCACACGAAAAATTGTCGAAATAGGGGTATGCGCGCTTCGGGGCTATTTTGACATTCAAAATGCATCGAAATGGCCATGAGGGCAAACCGGATGCATAGACAAGGTCTTCACGGACGTCCACAAATAATTTTGGCAATTTTGACATCGGGATCTCGATCACCCAAAAAATGGTTTACTATAGAACACGAAAAATCGTCGAAATAGGGGTATGCGCGCTTCGGGGCTATTTTGACCTTGAAAATGGATCGGAATGGCCGTGAGGAACAACCGGATGCATAGAAATAGTCTTCACAGACGTCCACAAATACTTTTGGCAGTTTTGATGTTGGGATCCCGATCACCCAAAAAATGGTTTACTATAGCACACGAAAAATCATCGAAATAGGGGTATGCGCGCTTCGGGGCTATTTTGACCTTGAAATGGATCAGAATGGCCGTGGGGGCCAACCGGATGCATATACAAGGTCTTCACAGATGTCCACAAATAAATTTGGCAGTTTTGACGTCGGGATCCCGATCACCCTAAAAATGGTTTACTATAGCACATAAAAAATCATCGAAATAGGGTATGCGCGCTTCGGGGCTATTTTGAGCTTCAAAATGGATTGGAATGGCCGTGGGGGCAAACCGGATACATAGACAAGGTCTTCACGGACGTTCACAAATAATTTTTGTAGTTTTGACGTCGGGATCCCGATCACCCAAAAAATGGTTTACTATAGCAAACGAAAAATCGTCAAAATAGGGGTATGCACGCTTCGGGGCTATTTTGACCTTGAAAATGGATCGGAATGGACATAAGGGACAACCGAATGCATAGACAAGGTCTTCACGGACGTTCAAAAATAATTTTGGCAGTTTTGACGTCGGGATCCCGATCACAAAAAAAATGATTTACTATAGCACACGAAAAATCGTCGAAATAGGGGTATGCGCGCTTCGGGGCTATTTTGACCTTCAAAATGGATCGGAATGGCCATGGGGCCCAACCGGATGCATAGACAAGGTCTTCACGGACGTTCACAAATAATTTTGGCAATTTTGACATTGGGATCTCGATCACCCAAAAAATGGTTTGCTATAGCACACGAAAAATCATCGAAATAGGGGTATGCGCGCTTCGGGGCTATTTTGACCTTGAAAATGGATCGGAATGGCCGTGAGGGACAACCGGATGCATAGAAATGGTCTTCACAGACGTCCACAAATACTTTTGGCAGTTTTGACGTTGGGATCCCGATCACCCAAAAAATGGTTTACTATAGCACACAAAAAATCATCGAAATAGGGGTATGCGCGCTTCGGGGCTATTTTGACCTTCAAAATGGATTGAATGGCCGTGGGGGCCAACCGGATACATAGACAAGGTCTTCACGGATGTCCACAAATAATTTTGGCAATTTTGACGTCGGGATCCCGATCACTCAAAAAATGCTTTACTATAGCACACGAAAAATCGTCGAAATAGGGGTATGCGCGCTTCGGGACTATTTTGACCTTCAAAATGGATTGAATGGCCGTGGGGGCCAACCGGATACATAGACAAGGTCTTCATGGATGTCCACAAATAATTTTGGCAGTTTTGACATCGAGATCTCGATCACCCAAAAAATGGTTTACTATAGCACACGAAAAATCGTCGAAATAGGGGTATGCGCGCTTCGGGGATTTTTTGACCTTGAAAATGGATCGGAATGGTCGTGAGTGCCAACCGAATTCATAGACAAGGTCTTCACGGACGTCCACAAATAATTTTGGCAGTTTTGACGTTGGTATCCCGATCACCCAAAAAATGGTTTACTATAGCACAGGAAAAATCGTCAAAATAGGGGTATGCGCGCTTGGGGCTATTTTGACCTTGAAAATGGATCGGAATGGCCGTGGGGGCCAACCGGATGCATATACAAGGTCTTGACTGACATCCACAAATAATTTTGGCAGTTTTGACGTCGGGATCCCGATCACCCAAAAAACGGTTTACTATAGCGCACGAAAAATCGTCGAAATAGGGGTATGCGCGCTTCGGGCTATTTTGACCATCAAAATGGATCGGAATGGCTGTGAGGGCCAACCTGATGCATAGACAAGGTCTTCAAGGACGTCCAGAAATAATTTTGGCAGTTTTGACGTCGGGATCTTGATCACCCAAAAAATGGTTTACTATAGCACACGAAAAACCATCGAAATAGGGGTATGCGCGCTTCGGGGCTATTTTGACCTTGAAAATCGATTGGAATGGCCGTGGGGGCCAACCGGATGCATAGACAAGTTCTTCACAGATGTCCACAAATAAAATTGGCAGTTTTGACGTCGGGATCCCGATCACCCAAAAAATGGTTTACTATAGCACATGAAAAATCGTCGAAATAGGGGTATGCGCGCTTCGGGGCTATTTTGACCTTCAAAATGGATCGGAATGGCCATGGGGGCCAACCGGATGCATAGACAAGGTCTTCACGGACGTCAACAAAAAATTTTGGCATTTTTGACATTGGGATCCCGATCACCTAATGGTTTACTATAGCACACGAAAAATCGTTGAAATAGGGGTATGCGCGCTTCGGGGCTATTTTGAACTTCAAAATGGATCGGAATGGCCGTGAGGGCCAACCTGATGCATAGACAAGGTCTTCACGGACGTCCAAAAATAATTTTGGCAGTTTTGACGTCGGGATCCCGATCACCCAAAAAATGGTTTACTATAGCACACAAAAAATCATCGAAATAGGGGTATGCGCGCTTCAGGGATATTTTGACCTTGAAAATGGATCGGAATAGCCGTGAGGGCCAATTGGATTCATAGAAAAGGTCTTCACGGACGTCCACAAATAATTTTGGCAGTTTTGACGTTGGTATCTCGATCACCCAAAAAATGGTTTACTATAGCATACAAAAAATTGACGAAATAGGGGTATGCGTGCTTCGGGGCTATTTTGACCTTGAAAATGGATTGGAATGGCCGTGGGGGCCAACCGGATGCATAGAAAAGGTCTTCACGGACGTCCACAAATAATTTTGGCAGTTTTGACGTCAGGATCCCGATCACCCAAAAAATGATTTACTATAGCACACGAAAAATCATCGAAATAGAGGTATGCGCGCTTCGGGGCTATTTTGACCTTGAAAATGGATCGGAATGGCCGTGAGGGCCAACCAGATGCATAGACAAGGTCTACACGGATGTTCACAAATAATTTTCGCAATTTTGACGTCGGGATCTCGATCACCCAAAAAATGGTTTACTATAGCACACGAAAAATCGTTGAAATAGGGGTATGCGCTTTGGGGCTATTTAAGCCTTCAAAATGGATCGTATTGGCTGTGAGGGCCAACCGTATGCATAGAAAAGGTCTTCACGGACGTCCACAAATAGTTTTGGCAGTTTTGACGTCGGGATCCCGATCACCCAAAAAATGGTTTACTATAGCACACAAAAAATTGTCGAAATAAGGGTAGGCGCGCTTTGGGGCTATTTTGACCTTGATATGGATCGGAATGGCCATGGGGCCAACCGGCATGCATAGACAAGGTCCACGGACTTACTAATAATTTGGCAGTTTTGACGTGGGATCCCGATAACCCAAAAAATGGTTTGATATATCACACGAAAAATCGTCAAATAGGGTAGGCGCGCTTCGGGCTATTTTGACCTTGAAAATCGATCGTAATGGCCATGGGGGCCAACCGAAAGCATAGAGAAGGTCTTCACGGACGTCCACAAATAATTTTGGCAGTTTTGACGTCGGGATCCCGATCATCCAAAAAATGGTTTGCTATAGCACACAAAAAATCGTCAAAATAAGGGTAGGCGCGCTTCGGGGCTATTTTGACCTTGAAAATCGATCGTAATGGCCATGGGGGCCAACCGAAAGCATAGAGAAGGTCTTCACGGACGTCCACAAATAATTTTGGCAGTTTTGACGTCGGGATCCCGATCACCCAAAAAATGGTTTACTATAGCACACGAAAAATCATCGAAATAGGGGTATGCGCGCTTCGGGGCTATTTTGATCTTCAAAATGGATCGGAATGGCCGTGGGGGCCAACCGAATGCATAGACAAGGTCTTCACGGACGTCCACAAATAATTTTGGCAGTTTTGACGTCGCGATCCCGATCACCCAAAAAATGGTTTACTATAGCACACGAAAAATCGTCGAAATAGGAATATGCGCGCTTCGGGGCTTTTTTGACCTTGAAAATGGATTGGAATGACCGTGAGGGCAAACCGGATGCATAGACAAGGTCTTCACGGACGTCTACAAATAATTTTGGGAGTTTTGACGTCGGGATCCCGATCACCCAAAAAATGGTTTGCTATAGCACACGAAAAATCATCGAAATAGGGGTATGCGCGCTTCGGGGCTATTTTGATCTCCAAAATGGATCGGAATGGCCGTGGGGACCAACCGAATGCATAGACAAGGTCTTCACGGACGTCCACAAATAATTTTGGCAGTTTTGACGTCGCGATCCCGATCAACCAAAAAATGGTTTACTATAGCACACGAAAAATCGTCGAAATAGGAATATGCGCGCTTCGGGGCTTTTTTGACCTTGAAAATGGATCGGAATGGTCGTGAGTGCCAACCGGATTCATAGACAAGGTCTTCACGGACGTCCACAAATAATTTTGGCAGTTTTGACGTTGGTATCTCGATCACCCAAAAAATGGTTTACTATAGCACAGGAAAAATCGTCAAAATAGGGGTATGCGCGCTTGGGGCTATTTTGACCTTGAAAATGGATCGGAATGGCCGTGGGGGCCAACCGGATGCATATACAAGGTCTTGACTGACATCCACAAATAATTTTGGCAGTTTTGATGTCGGGATCTCGATCACCCAAAAAACGGTTTACTATAGCGCACGAAAAATCGTCGAAATAGGGGTATGCGCGCTTCGGGCTATTTTGACCATCAAAATGGATCGGAATGGCTGTGAGGGCCAACCTGATGCATAGACAAGGTCTTCAAGGACGTCCACAAATAAGTTTGGCAGTTTTGACGTCGGGATCTTGATCACCCAAAAAATGGTTTACTATAGCACACGAAAAACCATCGAAATAGGGGTATGCGCGCTTCGGGGCTATTTTGACCTTGAAAATCGATTGGAATGGCCGTGGGGGCCAACCGGATGCATAGACAAGTTCTTCACAGATGTCCACAAATAAAATTGGCAGTTTTGACGTCGGGATCCCGATCACCCAAAAAATGGTTTACTATAGCACACGAAAAATCGTCGAAATAGGGGTATGCGCGCTTCGGGGCTATTTTGACCTTCAAAATTGATCGGAATGGCCATGGGGGCCAACCGGATGCATAGACAAGGTCTTCACGGACGTCCACAAAAAATTTAGGCAGTTTTGACATTGGGATCCCGATCACCTAATGGTTTACTATAGCACACAAAAAATCGTCGAAATAGGGGTATGCGCGCTTCGGGGCTATTTTGAACTTCAAAATGGATCGGAATGGCCGTGAGGGCCAACCTGATGCATAGACAAGGTCTTCACGGACGTCCAAAAATAATTTTGGCAGTTTTGACGTCGGGATCCCGATCACCCAAAAAATGGTTTACTATAGCACACAAAAAATCATCGAAATAGGGGTATGCGCGCTTCAGGGATATTTTGACCTTGAAAATGGATCGGAATAGCCGTGAGGGCCAATCGGATTCATAGAAAAGGTCTTCACGGACGTCCACAAATAATTTTGGCAGTTTTGACGTTGGTATCTCGATCACCCAAAAAATGGTTTACTATAGCATACGAAAAATTGACGAAATAGGGGTATGCGTGCTTCGGGGCTATTTTGACCTTGAAAATGGATTGGAATGGCCGTGGGGGCCAACCGGATGCATAGACAAGGTCTTCACGGACATCCATAAATAATATTTGCAGTTTTGACGTCGAGATCCCGATCACCCAAAAAATGGTTTACTATAGCACACGAAAAATAGTCGAAATAGGGGTATGCGCGCTTCGGGGCTATTTTGACCTTCAAAATGGATCGAAATGGCCGTGGGGGACAACCGGATGCATAGAAAAGGTCTTCACGGACGTCCACAAATAATTTTGGCAGTTTTGACGTCAGGATCCCGATCACCCAAAAAATGGTTTACTATAGCACACGAAAAATCATCGAAATAGAGGTATGCGCGCTTCGGGGCTATTTTGACCTTGAAAATGGATCGGAATGGCCGTGAGGGCCAACCAGATGCATAGACAAGGTCTACACGGATGTTCACAAATAATTTTCGCAATTTTGACGTCGGGATCTCGATCACCCAAAAAATGGTTTACTATAGCACACGAAAAATCGTTGAAATAGGGTTATGCGCTTTGGGGCTATTTAAGCCTTCAAAATGGATTGTATTGGCTGTGAGGGCCAACCGTATGCATAGAAAAGGTCTTCACGGACGTCCACAAATAGTTTTGGCAGTTTTGACGTCGGGATCCCGATCACCCAAAAAATGGTTTACTATAGCACACAAAAAATCATCGAAATAAGGGTAGGCGCGCTTTGGGGCTATTTTGACCTTGATAATGGATCGGAATGGCCATGGGGCCAACCGGATGCATAGACAAGGTCCACGGACGTCCACTAATAATTTTGGCAGTTTTGACGTCGGGATCCCGATCACCCAAAAAATGGTTTGCTATAGCACACAAAAAATCGTCAAAATAAGGGTAGGCGCGCTTCGGGGCTATTTTGACCTTGAAAATCGATCGTAATGGCCATGGGGGCCAACCGAAAGCATAGAGAAGGTCTTCACGGACGTCCACAAATAATTTTGGCAGTTTTGACGTCGGGATCCCGATCACCCAAAAAATGGTTTGCTATAGCACACGAAAAATCATCGAAATAGGGGTATGCGCGCTTCGGGGCTATTTTGATCTTCAAAATGGATCGGAATGGCCGTGGGGGCCAACCGAATGCATAGACAAGGTCTTCACGGACGTCCACAAATAATTTTGGCAGTTTTGACGTCGCGATCCCGATCACCCAAAAAATGGTTTACTATAGCACACGAAAAATCGTCGAAATAGGAATATGCGCGCTTCGGGGCTTTTTTGACCTTGAAAATGGATTGGAATGACCGTGAGGGCAAACCGGATGCATAGACAAGGTCTTCACGGACGTCTACAAATAATTTTGGGAGTTTTGACGTCGGGATCCCGATCACCCAAAAAATGGTTTGCTATAGCACACGAAAAATCATCGAAATAGGGGTATGCGCGCTTCGGGGCTATTTTGATCTCCAAAATGGATGGGAATGGCCGTGGGGGCCAACCGAATGCATAGACAAGGTCTTCACGGACGTCCACTAATAATTTTGACAGTTTTGACGTTGGGATCCCGATCACCCAAAAAATTATTTACTATAGCACACGAAAAATCGTCGAAATAGGGGTATGCGCGCTTCGGCGCTATTTTAACCTTGAAAATGGATCGGAATGGCCGTGAGGGACAACCGTATGCATAGAAAAGGACTTCACGGACATCCACAAATAATTTTGGAAGTTTTGACGTCAGGATCCCGATCACCCAAAAAATGGTTTACTATAGCACACGAAAAATCATCGAAATAGGGGTATGCACGCTTCGGGGCTATTGTGACCTAGAAAATGGATCGAAATGGACGTGAGGGCAAACCGGATGCATAGAAAAGGTCTTCACGGACAACCACAAATAATTTTGGCAGTTTTGACATCGGGATCCCGATCACCCAAAAAATGGTTTACTATAGCACACAAAAAATCGTCGAAATAGGGGTATGCGCGCTTCGGGGCTATTCTGAACTTGAAAATGGATCGGAACGGCCGTGGGGGCCAACCAGATGCATAGGCAAGGGCTTCACGGACGTTCACAAATAATTTTGGCTGTTTTGACGTCGGGATCCCGATCACCCAAAAAATGGTTTACTATAGCACACAAAAAATCATCGAAATAGGGGTATGCGCGCTTCGGGGCTTTTTCGACCTTGGAAATGGATTGGAATGACCGTGAGGGCAAACTGGATGTATAGACAAGGTCTTCACGGACGTCCATAAATAATTTTTGCAGTTTTGACGTCGGGATCCCGATCACCCAAAAAATGGTTTACTATAGCACACGAAAAATCATCGAAAGAGGGGTATGCGCGCTTCGGGGCTAGTTTGACCTTGAAAATGGATCAGAATGGCCGTGGGGGCCAACCGGATGCATAGAAAAGGTCTTCACGGACGTCCATAAATAATTTTGGCAGTTTTTTCGTCGGGATCACGATCACCAAAAAAATGGTTTACTATAGCACACAAAAAATAATCGAAATAGGGGTATGCACTTCGGGGCTATTTTGACCTTGATAATTGATCGGAATGGCCATGGGGGCCAACCGGATGCATAGACAAGGTCTTCACGGACGTCCACTAATAATTTTGGCAGTTTTGACATCGGGATCCCGATCACCCAAAAAATGGCTTGCTATAGCACACGAAAAATCATCGAAATAGGGATATTCGCGCTTCGGGGCTATTTTGACCTTCAAAATGGATTGGAATGGCCGTGGGGGCCAACCCAAAGCATATACAAGGTCTTCACGGATGTTCACAAATCAATTTTGCAGTTTTGACGTCAGTATCCCGATCACCCAAAAAATGGTTTACTATAGCACACGAAAAATCATCGAAATAGGGGTATGCGCGCTTCGGGCCTATTTTGACCTTGAATATGGATCAGAATGGCCATGAGGGCCAACCGGATGCAAAGATAAGGTCTTCACGGACGTCCACAAATAATTTTGGCAGTTTTGACATTGGGATCCCGATCACCCAAAAAATGGTTTACTATAGCACACAAAAAATTGTCGAAATAAGGGTATGTGTGTTTTGGGGCTATTTTGACCTTCAAAATGGATTGGAATTGCCGTGGAGGCCAACCGGATGCATAGACAAGGTATTCACGGACGTCCACAAATAATTTTGGCAGTTTTGACGTCGGGATCCAGATCACCCAAAAAATGGTTTCCTATAGCACACGAAAAATCGTCGAAATTGGGGTATGCGCTCTTCGGGGCTATTTTGACCTTCAAAATGCGTCGAAATGGCCATGAGGGCCAACCGGATGCATAGACAAGGTCTTCACGGACGTCCACAAATAATGTTGGCAATTTTGACATCGGGATCTCGATCACCCAAAAAATGGTTTACTATAGCACACGAAAAATCATCGAAATAGGGGTATGCGCGCTTCGGGGCTATTTTGACCTTGAAAATGGATCGGAATGGCAGTGAGGAACAACCGGATGCATAGAAATGGTCTTCACAGACGTCCACAAATACTTTTGGCTGTTTTGACGTTGGGATCCCGATCACCCAAAAAATGGTTTACTATAGCACACGAAAAATCATCGAAATAGGGGTATGCGCGCTTCAGGGCTATTTTGACCTTGAAATGGATCAGAATGGCCGTGGGGGCCAACCGGATGCATATACAAGGTCTTCACAGACGTCCACAAATAAATTTGGCAGTTTTGACGTCGGGATCCCGATCACCCTAAAAATGGTTTACTATAGCACATAAATAATCATCGAAATAGGGTATGCGCGCTTTGGGGCTATTTTGAGCTTCAAAATGGATTGGAATGGCCGTGGGGGCAAACCGTATACATAGACAAGGTCTTCACGGACGTCCACAAATAATTTTGGTAGTTTTGACGTCGGGATCCCGATCACCCAAAAAATGGTTTACTATAGCAAACGAAAAATCGTCGAAATAGGGGTATGCACGCTTCGGGGCTATTTTGACCTTGAAAATGGATCGGAATGGCCATAAGGGACAACCGAATGCATAGACAAGGTCTTCACGGACGTCCACAAATAATTTTGGCAGTTTTGACGTCGGGATCCCAATCACAAAAAAAATGATTTACTATAGCACATGAAAAATCATCGAAATAGGGGTATGCGCGCTTCGGGGCTATTTTGACCTTCAAAATGGATCGGAATGGCCGTGGGGGCCAACCAGATGCATAGACAAGGTCTTCACGGACGTTCACAAATAATTTTGGCAATTTTTACATCGGGATCTCGATCACCCCAAAAATGGTTTGCTATAGCACACGAAAAATCGTCGAAATAGGGGTATGCGCGCTACGGGGCTATTTTGACCTTGAAAATGGATCGGAATGGCCGTGAGGGACAACCGGATGCATAGAAATGGTCTTCACAGACGTCCACAAATACTTTTGGCAGTTTTGATGTTGGGATCCCGATCACCCAAAAAATGGTTTACTATAGCACACGAAAAATCATCGAAATAGGGGTATGAGCGCTTCGGAGCTATTTTGACCTTGAAATGGATCGGAATGGCCGTGGGGGCCAACCGGATGCATAGACAAGGTCTTGACAGACGTCCACAAATAAATTTGGCAGTTTTGACGTCGGGATCCCGATCACCCAAAAAATGGTTTACTATAGCACACGAAAAATTGTCGAAATAGGGGTTTGCGCGCTTCGGGGCTATTTTGACCTTCAAAATGGATTGGAATGGCCGTGGGGGCCAACCGGATGCATAGACAAGGTCTTCGCGGATATACACAAATAATTTTGGCAGTTTTGACGTCGGGTTCCCGATCACCCAAAAAATGGTTTACTATAGCACACAAAAAATCGTCGAAATAGGGGTATGCGCGCTTCGGGGCTATTTTGACCTTCAAAATCGATTGGAATGGCTGTGAGGGCCAAACTGATGCATAGACAAGGTCTTCACGGACGTCCACAAATAATTTTGGCAGTTTTTACGTCGGGATCCTGATCATCAAAAAAATGGTTTACTATAGCACACGAAAAATCATCAAAATAGGGGTATGCGCGCTTCGGGGCTATTTTGACCTTGAAAGTCGATCAGAATGGCCGTGGGGGACAATCAGATGCATAGACAAGGTCTTCACAGATGTCCACAAATAATTTTGGCAATTTTGACGTTGGGATCCCGATCACTCAAAAAATGCTTTACTATAGCACACGAAAAATCGTCGAAATAGGGGTATGCGCGCTTCGGGGCTATTTTGACCTTCAAAATGGATTGAATGGCCGTGGGGGCCAACCGGATACATAGACAAGGTCTTCACGGATGTCCACAAATAATTTTGGCAGTTTTGACATCGAGATCTCGATCACCCAAAAAATGGTTTACTATAGCACACGAAAAATCGTCGAAATAGGGGTGTGCGCGCTTCGGGGATTTTTTGACCTTGAAATTGGATCGGAATGGTCGTGAGGGCCAACCGGATTCATAGACAAGGTCTTCACGGACGTCCACAAATAATTTTGGCAGTTTTGACGTTGGTATCCCGATCACCCAAAAAATGATTTACTATATCACAGGAAAAATCGTCAAAATAGGGGTATGCGCGCTTGGGGGCTATTTTGACCTTGAAAATGGATCGGAATGGCTGTGGGGGCAAACCGGATGCATAGACAAGGTCTTGACTGACATCCACAAATAATTTTGGCAGTTTTGACGTCGGGATCCCGATCACCCAAAAAACGGTTTACTATAGCGCACGAAAAATCGTCGAAATAGGGGTATGCGCGCTTTGGGCTATTTTGACCTTCAAAATGGATTGGAATGGCCGTGAGGGCCAACCTGATGCATAGACAAGGTCTTCACGGACGTCCACAAATAATTTTGGCAGTTTTGACGTCGGGATCTTGATCACCCAAAAAATAGTTTACTATAGCACACGAAAAACCATCGAAATAGGGGTATGCGCTCTTCGGGGCTATTTTGACCTTGAAAATCGATTGGAATGGCCGTGGGGGCCAACCGGATGCATAGACAAGTTCTTCACAGATGTCCACAAATAAAATTGGCAGTTTTGACGTCGGGATCCCGATCACCCAAAAAATGGTTTACTATAGCACACGAAAAATTGACGAAATAGGGGTATGCGCGCTTCGGGGCTATTTTGACATTCAAAATGGATCGGAATGGCCATGGGGGCCAACCGGATGCATAGACAAGGTCTTCACGGACGTCCACAAATAATTTTGGCAGTTTTGACATTGGGATCCCGATCACCTAATGGTTTACTATAGCACACGAAAAATCGTCGAAATAGGGGTATGCGCGCTTCGGGGCTATTTTGAACTTCAAAATGGATCGGAATGGCCGTGAGGGCCAACCTGATGCATAGACAAGGTCTTCACGGACGTCCAAAAATAATTTTGGCAGTTTTGACGTCGGGATCCCGATCACCCAAAAAATGGTTTACTATAGCACACAAAAAATCATCGAAATAGGGGTATGCGCGCTTCAGGGATATTTTGACCTTGAAAATGGATCGAAATGGCCGTGAGGGCCAATCGGATTCATAGAAAAGGTCTTCACGGACGTCCACAAATAATTTTGGCAGTTTTGACGTTGGTATCTCGATCACCCAAAAAATGGTTTACTATAGCATACGAAAAATTGACGAAATAGGGGTATGCGTGCTTCGGGGCTATTTTGACCTTGAAAATGGATTGGAATGGCCGTGGGGGCCAACCGGATGCATAGACAAGGTCTTCACGGACGTCCACAAATAATTTTTGCAGTTTTGACGTCGGGATCCCGATCACCCAAAAAATGGTTTACTATAGCACACGAAAAATCGTCGAAATAGGGGTATGCGCGCTTCGGGGCTATTTTGACCTTGAAAATGGATCGGAATGGCCGTGGGGGAAAACCGGATGCATAGACAAGGTCTTCACGGACGTCCACAAATAATTTTGGCAGTTTTGACATCGGGATCCCGATCACCCAAAAAATGGTTTACTATAGCACACGAAAAATCGTCGAAATAGGGGTATGCGCGCTTCGGGGCTATTTTGACCTTCAAAATGGATCGTAATGGCCATGGGGGACAACCAGATGCATAGACAAGGTCTTCACAGACGTCCACAAATAATTTTGGCAATTTTGACATCGGGATCCCGATCACCCAAACAATGGTTTACTATAGCACACGAAAAATCATCGAAATAGGGGTATGCGCGCTTCGGGGCTATTTTGAACTTGAAAATGGATCGGAATGGTCGTGAGGGCCAACCGGATGAATAGACAAGGTATTCACAGACGTCCACAAGTAATTTTGGTAGTTTTGAAATCAGGATCCCGATCACCCAAAAAACTGTTTACTATAGCACACGAAAAATGTCTGCAAATGGGGTATGCGGCTTCGGGGCTATTTATAACGCCCCCAAAATGACAATAGGTAACTCGAGCCTTATGTTGTTTCTTGAGTAATTTTAGTTAAACGGAGTTATTTGGTGTCCTTAGGCAGTGTGCAAGGGTTGGTTACTGTTTTCGAGTTCAATCGACCAAAAACGTCCAAGGCCTTTCGGCTGGTATGCCTAGATGTACTAGTATGTCTTGGCGAGTTTGGATGAGTTTTATGTGTTCGGTTTACTTGAAACATGCGTCGGATGTTCCCTAGACCTAGACGACTTAGTTTAGGGGTTTGACGTCTGGGCACGACCTCACCTAGGACCCCAAGGACTCTAGATGAAGGGCCCCAGGACTTGGGCAAGTCTGCCCATCAGTAGCTCACGACGGCCATGGCGATGGTCCATCGTACTCAAGACGGTCCGTCGAGCCAGGGCGTCGTGGGTGACAGAGAGTGAAATTGGGACAGGCTCCACTTAGAAGCCAAGTGTTCCTCGACGGAACCCCGTGACGGTCCGTGGTGGACGTGACGGTCCGTCGAGGAGGTCTCATCGACGAAGCCTGCCAGTGCATGATTTAAAGGCAGCCAGCTTAGGGTGTTTTATGTAAATACACCCCAACCCTTATAAGACTCTCTTACACCCTAAACCTAGAGAAGAGCCCCCTTTTCTCTTCAAGATCCAACTCTCTCTTTCTCTCAAGAAAATTCTCTCAACTCTCTTGGAAGCTAGAAGTCAAGGAAGGATAGGAGGACGGATTGGGAATTGTTTCTTCATCAAATTCGTGGGTTTCTTTCTCCTAAAGGTATGGTATCCATTCTTGAATCCTTTCCATTCAAGAAGCCAACTTCCAAAAATGGTTTTCAAAAGGGGTTTTAAACTCAACTTCTTCTAAACTTTGATTTCTATTATGGGTCTTCTTGTAACTAAGTTCTAATGGTTTAAATGTATTTATCTTGGTTTGAATAGATGGTTTTGATGTTAAAACTCCATGAAACTCTTGTATATGCATACTTTAACTTTTGGCATGAAAATGGGTTATGTGAGCATGATTTGAGTAAGGTATGAACTTGGGTCTTCTTGTGTATGTCATGTTGGTGTAGCTACTGCCCTAAGGGCCTTCATATGGTGAAATATTGATAAATTGCTTATGGGTAATGATGGTTTGAATTGTTGATGAGTTGCTCTTATTGTATAGTTCTTATTATGAATTGCTATTTGAGTGGTATGGTTCCACCTATGGGTGGCGGTGCACCTTTGCAGGAACTTGATGTACTTAGTATGGTTTGAGATGTGACCTTGAAGGTCTAATAGTGAAAGAAGATATATTGGAAATGGGTATTATGTTGTGTTTGATGTAGCTGATTGCATGTTTGACCCTATTTTATGTCTACGTGAAGCTATATGACTTAGAGAAGTTGTAGAGTGTGTAGCTTGCTGAATCAAGGTTAAAGTTGAGTAAAACTGATGATGAAAATGAAAATGATGCTTATATGCAAGGTGTGCACATGTACACACACACTCTTTTAAGATTTGTATTATGTCAAGTTGAGCAAAAAGGGGAAATCTTGAGGTGGACACACTTCGTGAGTTGAGATGTAGTGTCTAGCAACAACCTCTCCATTTCCTAGTGAGCTTTCTAAGATAGACTATTATGTTGAGAAATCCGTGTGGAGTTATGCCTAGCACCGAGAGGCTATGAAGGGGAGGTGGATTGCACTTCGTTAGTTGAGATGTTGTAATCCAAAGTACCTCTTGAGATGAGTACTCCTCGTTAGTAAGATGAGTTCACTTAGTAAAATTCCTATCCCTAACTATGTTGACCGCATAGGTGTCGCTATTGGCAAAGCCAGTTAAACGCTAAGAAGATGACCTTACTCTAGGCACGTAAGGAATCCCTCATCCGATAGGGGTTAATATCGGGATTCCATGTCTAGCTCTCATGGTCTTTTGTCGGTTAAGCTAACTCCCCACAAAAGAATGATCTGAAAACTAATTATCTTGTGTATGTTGACGTGTGTATGTATGTCGTGAAGTGCTCAATCCATATTAGTTACCGAGTAGGATCATTGAGTGGGAGTAGTAGTATGGGATGCTATTCTCACATTGCACTTGGTGTGACCTATACCTACTAGGGGAGAAGAGTACCTTCATGAAATCCGTGTGAATGAGTACTATGGTGTAGTGTTATGGAGGATTATTGTGGAGTACTTGAGTAAATGGAATCCATTAGGAGTAATAAGTGTGAGTGGTAGTAGGATTCTTCTCTTCACATTGCACTTGTATGACCTATATTTCCATGAGTGTTTTGATATTAGCCAAGGGCGTGGATTTGATTTCTAACGAAAAGTAAGGGCCTAACGATTAGGTAGTTTTAAGGTCGCTGGTGTGCTTTAAAGAGGTGTAATGAGGTCCCTCTTGGCGCCACCTTAGGGAGTCTTAGAATAACCTTGGGTTAGGGCAACTTCAAAGAAAAAGGGTTCATATGACTTGGACCGTGCCTTTCACTGTAAGGTCTTCATGGTAAGAATTCAAAATGTTCACTATGATGCTTTATTCAATTTTATTACAAGTTTAGCAAAGTTAATTGAGATGTTCCTTTTGTTTATTTTAAGTTTGGTAAGATAGCCATAAAGTGTTAAATTGTTGATCCTTATGTGGGTTTGCTTCTAGATTCGTGAAGGTTATATTTGAATTGCATAAAAAGCTATCTTTACTAAAATATCCCTTTTTGCATGTTTTTGCATATGCCATACTTAGTACATTGTTGTACTAACCCCATACTTTTTTTATACCTTATGAGTATAGGTTGGAAGCCTTTGGAGGATCGAAGTTGAAGCTTGGGAATTCTATCTCTCAAGACTTGGGTATGTCCTCATATATTCGAGGACATAGTTTTTTATGTTTCTTAGTTTCCTTATTAAGACTTAAAATAAAAAATGTATTTACTCTATTGTAAAGGGCCGTGTCCCTAAGATTCTAAGTTGTGTCTTTAAGTTGGCTTGTGACGATAAGATTTCCTAGTATTTATGAAAAGACTCCTTTATTTATTATTATCGTGAAAAGTTTTAATTCCGCACTACTTTTCATGCTTTATATTATGAATGCGAGTTAGAGGGCTTGTACGAGACCCCAAAGGGGTCAAGTACGCCGGTCACGATTCGAAGGTTTTCCCTAACTTCTAGGGGGTGCTTTCGGGTCGTGACACTAGTTCCCTTCTCCTTACATCTGCATAAGATTTCTGACGACTTTGGCTGTCTTAAGTCTATCTCTAATGAGTTGAACTTTCTCCATAGCATAAAGGACTGAATCTGGCCCTATCAAAGCTGTTTCACCTACTTCAAACCAACCAACATGAGATCTACATCTACGCCCATATAAAGCCTCATAAGGGGTCATCTGAATGCTGGAATGGTAGTTATTATTGTAGGCAAACTCAATAAGAGGAAGGTGATCATCCCAACTACCTTTGAAATCGATCACACAAGCTCTCAACATATCCTCTAAGGTCTGAATGGTACGCTCTGCCTGCCCATCCGTCTGTGGATGAAATGCTGTACTGAGGTTAACTTGAGTACCAAGACCTTTTTGAAATGACTTCCAGAAATGAGAGGTAAACTGAGGACCTCTATCTGAGATGATAGACAAAGGAACCCCATTCAACCTCACAATTTCATTAAGGTAAAGCTTAGCATAGTCCTCTGCCGAATATGTAGTCTTGACCGCCAAAAAGCGAGAAGACTTAGTCATCTTATCGACTATCACCCAAATTGAGTCATACTGTCTGCGAGTACGAGGTAACCCTGTGATGAAATCCATATTGATCACATCCCACTTCCAAGTAGGAATATCGATCTCTTGAGTCATACCTCCTGGTTTCTGATGTTCTACCTCGACTTGCTGGCAATTCGGGCACTTACTCACAAAGTCTGCTATATCCCTCTTCATGCCATTCCACTAATAGACTTCCCGCAGATTACGGTACATCTTAGTGGCACCTGGATGAATAGAATACCTGGAGTTATGAGCTTCTGCAAGAATATGCTTCCTCAACTCTCCCACATGAGGAACACACAATCTACCTTGGTAGCGAAGTACACCATCTCCCCCTTGGGAGAAAACCTCCACTCTCTGATTGTTGACTGCACCCTTTAGTTCAAGCAAGATCGGATCACTCTCTTGCTTTTCCTTAACCTCCACTACCAAAGACGATTCTGCCCCTTTCTGAACTGTTACACCGCTGTCTGATATGCTCATAAGGCGAACTCCCAAGCGAGCAAGCCTGTGAACATCCTTCACTAGCTCCTTTCTTTTTTCCTCAACATGGGCTACACTACCCATAGATAATCTACTAAGAGCATCGGCCACTACATTCGCCTTTCCAGGATGATATTGCACACTCATATAATAATCCTTAAGGAACTCAAGTCATCTCCTCTGGCAAAGATTCAACTCTTTCTGGGTGAACACATACTGAAGGCTCTTATGATCGGTGAACACATCTACATGAACACCATACAAGTAGTGTCTCCATATCTTGAGTGCAAACACCACTGCTGCAAGCTCGAGGTCATGAGTTGGCTAGTTCTTCTCATGCACCTTAAGCTGTCTAGAGGCATAAGATATAACCTTATCTCTTTGCATCAACACACAACCAAGGCTAACTCTGGATGCATCGCAATAGATCACATAACCATCTGATCCCTCTGGTAGAGTCAAGACAGGAGATGTAGTCAATCTAGTTTTCAATTCTGCGAAGCTTTTCTCACAATCATCTGACCATTGGAACTTGACCATCTTCTGAGTCAACCTAGTCAATGGTGAGGCTATGGATGAAAATCTTTCCACGAACCTCCTGTAATAACCCGCTAGACCTAAGAAACTTCTGATATCTGTAACAGAGGTAGGTCTGGGCCATTGTTTCACTGCTTCTATCTTCTGTGAATCTACGCAGATCCCTTCGCTAGATACAATGTGACCAAGAAAAGCAACGGATTGCAACCAAAACTCACATTTGCTAAACTTAGCGAATAACTGGCGATCCTTGAGAGTCTGTAGAACAATTCTCAAATGACTTGCATGTTCTTCCTCACTCCTAGAGTAAATAAGGATATCATCAATAAAGACGATAACGAACAAGTCCAAGTATTGTTTGAACACTCTGTTCATCAAATCCATGAGAGTTGCAGGAGCATTGGTTAGTCCAAACGACATAACTACAAATTCATAATGACCATACCGAGTTCTGAAGGCTGTTTTTGAAATGTCACTATCTCTGACTCTGAGCTGATGATAACCCGATCTGAGGTCTATCTTTGAGAAATGACTAGCACCCTGAAGTTGGTCAAACAAGTCATCAATCCTGGGGATGGGATACTTATTCTTGATTGTGACCTTGTTCAACTGTCTATAGTCAATGCACATTCTGAGAGAACCATCTTTCTTTTTTACGAACAATACTAGTGCACCCCATGGTGAAATACTAGGTCTGATGAAACCCTTATCTAAAAGGTCTTTCAACTGCTCTTTCAATTCCTTAAGCTCTGCTGGAGCCACTTTGTAAGGAGGAATAGAAATAGGCTGGGTATCTGGAAGGAGATCAACTCCAAAGTCGATTTCCCTTTCGGGAGGAATCCCGGGAAGATCTTTTGGAAATACTTCTGGAAATTTACAGACTACTGGAACTGACTCAAGAGTTGGGGTTTCAAGGCTAGAATCCTTAACCCGAACTAGATGATAGAGATAACCCTTAGATATCATCTTTCTGGCCTTAAGGTAAGAAATAAATCGACCCATAGGCGCTAGACTACTACCCTTCCATTCTAAGATTGGTTCGTCTGGAAACTGAAAACGAACAATCCTAGTTCTACAATCGACTGAGGCATAACATGAGTGTAACCAATCTATGCCTAGAATAACATCGAAGTCTACCATTTCTAACTCTACTAGATCTGCTGAGGTGACTTTCTGAGAGACTGTGATAGGGCAATTTCTGTATACCCATCTAGCTATAACTGGGTCACCAACTGAGTAGATACTGAGAAAGGTTCTGAGAGAGTTTCTAGACTAACACTAAATTGGACTGCTATACTGAGTTACAAAAGACAAAGTCATGTCCGTTGCCTGAGTGAACCATATGTGAGTCACATCCTTGAGTTGGTAGGATGACAATCTCACCTATCACTACCAGTTACTGACATCACACCAAATATTTTCTTGACCTCGTCAATGAACTTATGTGGGTCCTTACCAACTTGCGACCCTGAAAACTTAGGCGGATTCATCCTAACGAAATCACAAACACTGGCTGCCACTAATCGATCATTTCTATTAGTAGGAACTCGAACCTGCTGATTATTCTTGTTGTTCATGCTCTGAGCCAAAAACTGAATTGACATTCTGAAACTCTGCATTTGAACTTCCTTATATGGTACTAGAGGAATTGTGTTAGCATTGCGTGAATTAGCATTCCATACCTAAGGTCTATGAGAAGGCATGATCTGAAACGTAGAACGTCAAGTTAGAAAGGAATAAGATCAAACCTTAAGCACGATAAGAGTAACAAGAAAATGAAGTTTTCCTAAAACACTTGATAGCCTCCCTCTCATTAGATGTGGTGCACTTCACACCCATGAAAAGGACTCTACTTAGTGCGGCTTTTCAGACATCCTAGGACTCTTGAACCTAGTGCTCTGATACCAAGTTTTTTCATGCCCCGAGCAACCCCCGAGACGCGGACACGAAACCTAGGACCACAAGTGATCCCAAGCTAATCGTGCTGGCATAATCATGAGCATACTAAAGATAATAAACTAATGTTGAAGCTAAATCATAATTAAATCTGAAAAGATGGGGAATACCCATATTCTATAACTGAGATATTTGAAAACAATGAGTTTAATACAAAGGAAATATTAACTCATACTAAGCTAAATCTAACTATGTCTGAAAATAACCTCTAAACTGGACTAGAAATACTGGGACAAGCCCAAGCTAAATCTAGCAAAAACTGAAACTAAAAGACTAAATACTGAAGAGAAACTCATGAGTCTTGTCCTCGGAGAATGAGGACTCACCACTGAATCTGCTGATCTGGAGATCGGGAAATCGATCTATGCGAGATCTGGATGCTGAGAACCTGAACCTACATCACGAGAAGATGTAGCGCACGTATGCGTCAGTACTTGAAAGGTACTGAGCATATAGTATAGAGTAAAGCTGAAATAAAACATAACTGAACAAGCACAAAAGCAAGTATAATAATCTGAACATGATATACTGAATTTCTGAGCTAACTGAATTTAATGACCAATTTATAACATGCTAAAACTGAATACTGAATATACTGATAAATGGTCATGCAGAGAGTCTGACTGAACTGTGGGAGCTACTAATAACCGATAATAAAACCACATGAGCTAAATGTGGAGTCCGATGTATACGCCCCATCGAGAGGACCCAATATACCCTGCCAAAGGTATAAAGGCATGCTGGCGTGATCACTAAACTGATTGCCCACAGAGGGGACTTACAACCTACTTGGCTAGTAGTTCTGGACTATTGGGTACGCTAAACCCTAGTCCAACTCGGTATTATGCTACTCCCAATGAATTCTGTAAATTAACTAATTATGTCTGAGTTTCTGTAAATACTGAATAGCTCGAACAAAACATGCAAACTGAGAATGCAATAATTAATCTGGTAATTATGCATTTATAAATGAGGCATGTATATCTGAAGTTTCTGAAATATCTGACCTAGCATGTGTAATTCAAGAACTAAAGAAATACAAAGCTAGGGTTCTGAAATTCAATCGATAATATGAGTAATAACATGATAATCTGATTTGGAACATATATTTAATAAATTTATGAAGCTCTATCAAAGTTCTAGAAACCCTAGGTTTAATCATGATAAGAAAATCAAGAATCTGACTCAAAACTAGGGACCCAATGGGTGAAAGGAACCCACTAGTGAAATCCCGCATACCTGGTGATGAAATCCACGGAAAAATAATTAAATTTCTGGGCTGGAACTGCTGGAGCTTGTGGTGTTCTTGAACTAGGGTTCTTGAGCTTTTTTTTCCTCCTATCTTGCTTCTAATTTTCTAAGTTTTGATTTAATGATTTGACTTGGATATGTTTTAATTATGTTTCTAGGCTTAAACTGACTAAAATCTGATGATTTAGGGTCAAAACGACATAACTTATGGTTTAAACGGAGTGGGAAAGGTCAAAAAGACCCCTGGGAAGATTGCTGTCGGGCCACACGATGGCCAGGACTGACGGTCCGTCGTGTGCCCGACGCCCCGTCGTTGGATCCGTCGTGAGGGCCTGTTCGACAGGCCTTTACTAAAATGGGCATAACTTTTTACTCGGAGGTCTGATGTTAGCAAGGTCGGTGGCTATGGAAATATAATTCAATTATCTATCTGTGGATAAGTCATGAGAGACCTAATTCAGTTTATGATAAGAGTTATGATCATTTTAAGTTGACCCAACTGCATTTCCCTTTAACTGTCTGCAAAAAAAATTTTCTGAAAAAATAATTTTTGGTCTGTTTTGGCTACGGGGTGTTACAATAATTTGCCAAATCCAAGGCCGAGGCCGAGCGACGACGACGGCGCAAGGGGCATCTTCTTCTTAGCTCTTTAAGAAGTAAAGGAAGTGTTTCCTTATATAAGGACAACAATTTCCCTTTCTTTTGCCTATATGGGAGAAATGACTTTTCATTTGCACTTTGCAAATGACTTTTCATTTTTCCTTCAAAATAGTTCCCTCACTTTTCATATTCTCTCTGTTTTTTTTTCATTCACACTTGCTAAACCCAACAATCCCCCACATGAATGGGGATGGGCTATTGTTAAAACATATGCATGAAAAACTTGTGTTTCTTGTAAGTAAATGTTAATCGCATCTGGATAAGTAGGTTTCCCTTTAAACTTTCCGTAGTGAACATATATCGGCTATACCCGGTCAATCCGTAGATTTGATATCTTTGAACCGTCGAACTTTGGTATATTATACCTAGACAACATAAGTCACACAATCAACCCTTGAACTGTTCTTAGTTCTCATTGTTTTGTTCGTTTTAGCCATGAACACATCTCGGATAGTAAGTGCTTAGAGAACTGGCCTTACCGGATTCTCCTTGAAGCGACTTACACTTCACACTCACATAGGTGATTTCTAAATGTGTTATCCAATAGATACACCATTTGATATACCTGTATCAAACTTAGAAACCATTAAAAAGTCCTTATGCCTTTATCCTAGTTATTGAACATTGTCTCATCATGAGAATGAACCATAAAATAATTTTTGACAATGTTGAACCGTCATTAATGACTTTTTTTTATCTCCTTGAACCTAGATCTTGGGATCTTCAGTCTTCTAGGTAGAGTTACCGCCACGATGAATTGTTCTCGGCCATAGTCCCATTTCCGTCGATGATTTCTCAACTTCCTCTCTAGTTAGGCCTTTTGTAAGTGGATCCGACACATTATCCTTTGACTTCACATAGTCAATTGTGATAATTCCACTAGAGAGTATATCACGACCCGAAAGCACCCCCTAGAAGTTAGGGAAAACCTTCGAATCATGACCGGCGTACTTGACCCCTTTGGGGTCTCGTACAAGCCCTCTAACTCGCATTCATAACATAAAGCATGAAAAGTAGTGCGGAATTAAAACTTTTCACGATAATAATAAATAAAAGAGTCTTTTCATAAATACTAGGAAATCTTATCGTCACAAGCCAACTTAAAGACACAACTTAGAATCCTAGGGACACGGCCCTTTACAATAGAATAAATACATTTTTAAGTCTTAATAAGGAAACTAAGAAACATAAAAACTATGTCCTCGAATATATGAGTACATACCCAAGTCTTGAGAGATAGAATTCCCAAGCTTCAACTTCGATCCTCCAAAGGCTTCCAACCTATACTCATAAGGTATAAAAAAAGTATGGGGTTAGTACAACAATGTACTAAGTATGGCATATGCAAAAACATGCAAAAAGGGACATTTTAGTAAAGATAGCTTTTTATGCAATTCAAATATAACCTTCACGAATCTAGAAGCAAACCCACATAAGGATCAACAATTTAACACTTTATGGCTATCTTACCAAACTTAAAATAAACAAAAGGAACATCTCAATTAACTTTGCTAAACTTGCAATAAAATTGAATAAAGCATCATAGTGAACATTTTGAATTCTTACCATGAAGACCTTACAGTGAAAGGCACGGTCCAAGTCATATGAACCCTTTTTCTTTGAAGTTGCCCTAACCCAAGGTTATTCTAAGACTCCCTAAGGTGAGCCAAGAAGGGACTCTCATTACACCTCCCTTCAAAGCACACCAAAGCGACCCTTAAAACTACCTAATCTTAGGCTTACTTCGTTAGAAATCAAATCCACGCCCTTGGCTAACATATGCAAAACACTCATGGAAATATAGGTCATACCAAGTGCAATGTGAGAGTAGCATCCCATACTACCACTCCCACTTAGTACTCCTAATGGATTCCATTTACTCAAGTACTCCACAATAATCCTCCATAACACTACACCATAGTACTCATTCACACGGATTTCATGAAGGTACTCTTCTCCCATAGTAGGTATAGGTCACACCGAGTGCAATGTGAGAATAGCATCCCATACTACTACTCCCACTCAATGCTCCTACTTGGTAACTAATGTGGATTGAGCACTTCACGACATACATACACAATTTCAACAATACACAAGATAATTAGTTTCAAATCAATTCTTTTGTGGGAGTTAGCTTAACCGACAAAGACCATGAGAGCTAGACATGGAATCCCGATATTAACCCCTATCGGATGAGGGATCCTTACTTGCCTAGAGTAAGGTCATGCTTCTTAGCGTTTACATGGCTTTTCCAATAGCTACACCTATGCGGGCACATAGTTAAGGGATAAGGAGATTGTTACTAAGTAACTCACTCTCTACTAACGAGGAGTACTCATCTCAAGAGGTACTTTGGATTACAACATCTCAACTAACGAAGTGCAATCCACCTCCCCTTCATATCCTCTCGGTGCTAGGCATAACTCCACACGGATTACTCAACATAAAAGTCTATCATAGGAAGCTCACTAGGAAATGGAGAGGTTGTTACTAGACACTACATCTCAACTCACGAAGTGTGTCCACCTCAAGATTTCCCCTTTTTTGCTCAACTTGACATAATACAAATCTTAGAAGAGTGTGTGTGTACATGTGCACACCTTGCATATAAGCATCATTTCATTTTCATCAAGTTCTACTCATACTTTAACCTTGATTCATCAAGCTACACACTCTACATACTTCTCATGATCATATACTTCATTTAGACATAAACTAGGTCAAACATGCAATTCAAGCTACATCAAACACAACATAAGACCCATTTCCAATATATCTTCATTTCACATGTTAGACCTTCAAGGTCACATACTCAAACCATACTAAGTAACATCAAGTTCATCAATTTGCACCGCCACCCATAAGGTGGACCATACCACTCAAATAGCAATTCATAATAAGAGAACTATACAATGAGAGCAACTCATCAACAAATCAAACCATCATTACGCATAAGCAATTTATCAATATTTCACCATATGAAGGCCCTTAGGGCAGTAGCTACTCCAACATGACATACACAAGAAGACCCAAGTTCATACCTTACTCAAATCATGCTCACATAACCCATTTTTATGCCAAAAGTTGAAGTATGCATATACAAGAGTTTCATGGAGTTTTAACATCAAAACCATCTATTCAAACCAAGATAAATACATTTAAACCATTAGAACTTAGTTACAAGAAGACCCATAATAGAAATTAAAGTTTAGAAGAAGTTGAGTTTAAAACCCCTTTTGAAAACTATTTTTGGAAGTTGGCTTCTTGAATGGAAAGGTATTCAAGAATGGATACCATACCTTTAGGAGAAAGAAACCCACGAATTTGATGAAGAAACAATTCCCAATCCGTCCTCCTATCCTTCCTTGACTTCTAGCTTCCAAGAGAGTTGAGAGAGTTTTCTTGAGAGAAAGAGAGAGTCGGATCTTGAAGAGAAAAGGGGGCTCTTCTCTAGGTTTAGGGTGTAAGAGAGTCTTATAAGGCTTGGGGTGTATTTACATAAAACACCCTAAGCTGGCAGCCTTTAAATCGTGCACTGGCAGGCTTCGTCGACGAGACCTCCTCGACGGACCGTCACGTCCACCACGGACCGTCACGGGGTTCCGTCGAGGAACACTTGGCTTCTAAATGGAGCCTGTCCCAATTTCACTCTCTGTCACCCACGACGCCCTGGCTCGACGGACCGTCCTGAGTACGACGGACCGTCGCCATGGCCGTCGTGAGCTACTGATGGGCAGACTTGCCCAAGTCTTGGGCCCTTCATCTAGGGCCCCTTGTGGGTCCTAGGTTGGGTCGTGCCCGGACGTCAAACCCCTAAACTAAGTCGTCTAGGTCTAAGGAACATCCGACGCATGTTTCAAGTAAAACGAACACATAAAACTCATCCAAACTCACCAAGACATACAAGTACATTCTAAGGCATACCATCCGAACGTCATGGACGTTTTTGGTCGATTGAACTCAAAACTTAACCAAACCTTGCACACTGCCTAAGGACACCAAACTAACTCCGTTTAACTTAAAATTAACTCAAGAAACAACCATGAGGCTCTAGTTCACCTTAGTTCATTTTGGGGCGTTATAGAGTAGTTGTCTCACAGAGTTATGTCTTCATCTTATGTAAAGAGACTTGTCGTTATACATAACGCTTCCAGCCCTTCCTATTGCAGCTTAACTATCACAGTGTATGAATATAGGGCCATTGGTTTGGGCCAAAATGGAATATCTTCTAAGAAATTTCAAAGCCATTCAACTTCTTCACCTGCCTTGTCTAAAGCGATGAATTCAGACTCCATTGTAGATCGAGCTATACATGTTTGTTTGGATGATTTCCAAGATATTGTTCCTCCACCAATAGTAAAAACGTATCCATTTGTGGATTTTGCTTCAGTTGACCCAGTAATACAATTTGCATCACTATATCCTTCAAGAACTGCTGGATATTTGTTGTAATGCAAAGCATAGTTTTGAGTGTCATCTAAGTATCTCAAAACTCTCTTCATTGCCGACCAATGATTTTGATTAGGATTACTTGTGTATCAACTCAGTTTACTGATAGCGCAAGCTATGTCTGGTCGTGTGCAATTCATGACATACATTAAGCTTCCCAACACTCTAGCATAGTCCAATTGAGACTGACTTTCACCTTTATTCTTTGCAAGATGAAGGTTCACATCAATTGGAGTCTTTGCCCTTTTGAAATTCAAAAATTTGAATTTTTCAAGTATCTTTTGAATATAATGAGTTTGAGACAATGCTAGACCGTTAGGAGTTTTAAGAATTTTAATTCCCAATATCACATCAGCAACTCCTAAATCTTTCATATCAAACTTACTAGCGAGCATACGCTTAGTAGCTTTTATATTAGCAATGTCTTTGCTCATTATAAGCATGTCATCCACATATAGGCATACAATGACTTCCTGATTTGGAGTATCTTTAATGTAAACACATTTATCGCATTCATTGATCTTAAATCCATTTGACAACATGGTTTGATCAAACTTTGCATGCCATTGTTTTGGTGCTTGTTTTAGTCCATAAAGTGACTTAATAAGTTTGCACACTTTCTTTTCTTTACCAGGAACTACAAAACCCTCAGGTTGTTCTATGTAAATTTCTTCTTCCAGCTCTCTATTTAAGAAGGCGGTTTTCACATCCATTTGATGAATTTCAAGACCGTATACTGCAGCTAGGGCAATTAACATCCGAATTGATGTAATCCTAGTCACTGGCGAGTATGTGTCAAAATAATCAAGACCTTCTTTTTGTCTAAAGCCTTTGACAACAAGTCTTGCTTTATATTTGTCAATAGTTCCATCATCTTTCATCTTCCTTTTAAAAATCCATTTTGAACCCAAGGGTTTGTTCCCTGGAGGAAGATCAACCAACTCCCAAGTATGATTGCTTAGGATTGATTCAATTTCACTATTGACAGCCTCCTTCCAAGAGGTTGAGTCGCTAGACAACATTGCTTCCTTGAATGTTTGAGGCTCACTTTCAAGAAGAAATGTTACAAAATCATATCCAAATGAAGTAGATGTCCTTTGACGTTTACTGCGTCTTGGACTCTCTTCATTGGGTTCATTCTCTTTTGGTTCTTCTCTGGGTTGTTTAGACCCCCCACTAGATGACTCAAGTCTAGTTTTATACGGATAGATATGTTCAAAAAATTCAGCACTATCTGATTCCATTACCGTATTATCATGAATATCCGGATGTTCAGACTTATGAACCAAAAATCGACATGCCTTACTGTTTGTGGCATATCCAATGAATACACAATCCACAGTCTTAGGCCCTATTTTTACCCTCTTAGGTATAGGAACTTGGACTTTGGCTAGACACCCCCACACTTTGAAATATTTCAAGTTGGGTTTTCTACCTTTCCATTTCTCATATGGAATTACATTTGTCTTTGAGTGAGGCACTCTATTAAGTATTTGATTTGCTGTAAGGATAGCTTCCCCCCACAAGTTCTGTGGTAAACCTGAACTTATAAGTAATGCATTCATCATTTCTTTTAAAGTTCGGTTTTTCCTTTCTGCAATTCCATTAGACTGAGGAGTGTAGGGAGCAGTAGTTTGATGGATTATTCCATTTTCTAAACATATTTCTGCAAATGGAGATTCATATTCTCCACCTCTATCACTTCTGATTATTTTGATCTTTTTATCTAACTGATTTTCAACTTCAGTTTTATATTGCCTAAATGCATCTATTGCTTCATCCTTACCATTTAGCAAATAGACATAACAATATCTAGTGCAATCGTCAATAAAAGTTATGAAATACTTTTTCCCACCACGTGATGGTGTTGACTTCATGTCACAAATATCAGTGTGAATCAATTCTAAAGGATTTGAATTCCTTTCAACAGATTTATAAGGATGCTTAGCATACTTAGATTCAACGCAAATTTGACATTTTGATTTATTGCACTCAAATTTTGGCAAAATATTTAAGTTAATCAGTTTTCGCAAGGTTTTGTTATTAACGTGTCCCAAACGTTCATGCCATAAACATTTAGACTCAAGCAAGTAAGAAGAAGCAAAATCTTTATTCATATCAACTGCAATTACATTGAGTTTGAAAAGGCCATCACTGAAGTAGCCTTTTCCTATATACATATCATTCTTACTTACTACTACTTTATCAGAAATAAATACACATTTGAATCCATTCTTAGTCAGAACTGGAATTGAAACTAAATTCTTTCTCAATTCTGGAACATACGAGACCCTATTACAAGTCACCACCTTGCCTGATGTCATCTTTAATAGGACCTTGCCAGTTCCTTCCACCTTTGCAACATCAGAGTTTGCCATAAACAACTTCTCATCTGTAGGTGCTGGAGTATATGATGAAAATAATTCTTTGTTGGCACAAACATGGCATGAGGCAACAGAATCTATCCACCATTCTCTTGGATTTCCAACCAAGTTACATTCTGAAAGCATTGTACAGAGATCGTCCATTTCTCCTGTGGATTCAGCCAAGTTGGCTTGATCCTTCTTTTTCTTGTCCTTCTTAGGACCCCGCCATTCAGTAGCCCTATGACCATGTTTACCACAATTGAAGCAGTCTCCATTGAATTTCTTCTTAGGATGATTGCCTTTTGGACCAGATGCTTTCTTTCTTTTGTTTACTTTTGTGGGATCTTACTCAAAAATATTTACTCCAGATATTGTTGAGTTACCACGTGACCTCTTTTCTGCAGCCTTATTATCCTCTTCGATTCAAAACCTTACTATGAGATCTTCAACAGTCATCTCCTTGCGTTTATGTTTCAAGTAGTTTTTGAAGTCCTTCCACAAAGGAGGTACCTTTTCAATAATTGCAGCCACTTGAAAGGCATCATTCACAATCAATCCTACATTAAAGATTATGTGAGTATTAAGGAAAAACTTAATATTTCTAGCATCATTCACAATCAATCCTACATTAAAGATTATGTGAGTATTAAGGAAAAACTTAATATTTCTAACATAGGCATTGAATAAATTTATACCTTCAGAAAGGAGATCATGGATTATGACCCGCAGATCTTGAACTTGGGTGACGACGGTCTTACTGTCTATCATCTTATAGTCCAAAAATTTTGCCACAATGAACTTCTTCATTCCGGCATCCTCTATTTTGTACTTCTTTTCTAAAGCATCTCAGAGTTTTTTTGAGGTTTTGATATTGTTGTACACATTGTACTGATCATCTTGCAGGCCACTCAGAATATAATTTTTAAATAAAAAATCTGAGTGTGTCCATGCTTCTGTTACCAAGAATCGTTCTTCAGGCGGAGTTTCATCTGACATAACATAAACATTCTTATTAATGAACCTCTGCAGACTCAACGTAGTGAGATAGAAGAACATTTTCTGCTGCCATCTCTGAAAGTCGACTCCAAAAAACTTTGCAGGTTTCTCAACCGGCGCTAAGGCAGCATTTGAACGATTGTGTGCAACCGATGTTGTTGCAGCATTTACTGTTGCAGCACTCACTGTTCCAGCATTCACTTGACTTGAATTAGTCATTTTTTCTGTCAAAAATGACAGATAATTTAAGTATTTGAAATACTAACAGTAAAGAACAAATCTTTACACTAACGATAAAGTTTTTATGTTCTTTTAATCGTTAATCGAATGAATTTTAAAAATTCAAGCAGAGTAGAAAACCATAAAGGTTTTAATCTCCAGAAACCTCAAATACAGAAACTTATTAAATTTCTTAAGATTGTTATTAACCTGTATTTATAAGGTTATCCAAAAAGACAGAAACAAAAATAAGATGAAACAGAAAGTATACAAAATAATCCAAGTCCACAGAAACTACTGTGTCTCCTTAAGAAATTTAATCCCCTCACTGTACCCGAGGTAATGGATTAATTTCTCCCAAGATAAAACGGATTAATCCTGTTAAATAAATAGCGGTACCTCAAACTTCTTTAACTTCAACGAACTTAAGAAAAACAACAAGCCAAACAGACTCAGTCGATCGACACTTTGATTTTGAGAGAAAAATATATGTAGAGAAGGAAAATTTCAGTGTTTGAAAAAAACAAAAATTGACTTCCTTTTATAGCCATTTTCAGCAAGAAACGTCTCTGTTCAGACCCGTTTTATCAAGAAAAGTTGTGTCTTTTGGAAAAAATAATAACTTTTCAAAAAAATGAGTCTGTTAAAAAAATAACGGCTTTTCGAAAAGTAACGACTTTTCGGAAAGAGTAACAACTTTTCAGAATGTTACCGTTACCCGCAAATTAATTCTATTAATTAACTAATAACTAACGTTCTGAATTAATTTATAAGAGATAATATTAACATGATTTATTTGATTAACAAAAACTGATTAAACAAATTTTGTCCAAAAAATTCCAAATCCAAATCCAAATCCGAAGCGAGCGACGACGACGGCGCGAGGGGGCATCTTCTTCTTAGCTCTTAAAGAAGTTAAGGAAGTGTTTCCTTATATAAGGACAACAATTTCCCTTTCTTTTGCCGATATGGGAGAAACAACTTTTCATTTGCACTTTGCAAATGACTTTTCATTTTCCCTCCAAAATAGTTCCCTCACTTTTCATATTCTCTCTTTTCTTTTTCCATTCACACTTGTTAAACCCAACAATAAAATAAATTGCTATTGAATATGAGTTAATTGGTATGGCATTTGATTTTCTAAATTTGTCTTGTGAACATATAGTTTGGTAAATAATATATCTTCTTGTAGGTAAAGAAGTGGTGATTATTTCTTCAACGGAATAAAATGTATAATCGTTCCATTGTGTACTAGGAGGAATAGAGCTGTTTGGTATTATTACCCAAGAAAATTATTGATTTTGAAACATCATTGAAGCATGTAGTAGAACTCCCAAAACAGAAAATTAAGATTACTTCCAAATACATGTATAGATAACCAGTCAAAATTGGCTTCAATTTTCATTTTAATAGTACAACTAAGGCCTTCTAAGGTTAGAGCATTTAATAGTACTTGCCTTTATAGAAGTGTCAAAATGAAAAAGAAGCCAATTTTTTACTATAAAGGAAAACAGTGAAATGCTTGTTGTAAATGACACTGTGATTGCTATGAGTTTTAAGCTACATATTTTCCATGTACTTTTTGAGATATGTTTGTTCATTTGTAAGATATTTTTTTCTTATTTATTTCATAGTTTATCATAAATTTGATTCTTTTTATCTTTTAGTGCCACATAAATATCAATAAATAATTTAGATAGAAGTTGGATGAGTCTCAAATGAAGTGAATGCAATGCAGTGAAGTATCCTGAAACATATCAGATCGTGTGGATGTGGAAGAGATGAAAATTTAAGGGTACAACAATGCTTATAAGCTTATCCACTCAAAAACCACTCTCTCCATGCCAAATCAAATAATTAAGAAGTTTGACTAGATCCGGAACATGATGTGTCCAAAAAAAATTCAAAACCTTCATCTGGATCATGTATCACAAAAAAAAATAATCTTTGCTCCCAATACCTTAACAAAATTGGCTTGGATATCAACCCTGGTTGTCAAATATGCGCGACGACCAAAATGAGGACATAGACCATATCTTCTTCAGATGTACCAAAGCTATTGAATTTGGATACCATCATGGTGAGCAATACCTCGATGCATAAGACTGATAGAAGCATGCTCTTCCTGGAGAATTGACATAACACCTAGAACTGCATTGCCACCAAAAAGCACAACAACCTCATTCTTTGGGATGTTGTCCTCCCTCTACGCTTTTGGGCCATTTGTCTCCAAAGAAACAACCACCTTTTCAATTATAAAAAGGCAACATCTCCTTCACCAACATGATCAACCTAGACACTGAGTTCCAAATCATTCAGGTTAACCACAAGGCTAATAAAGAGAAGTGCATTATCCAGGTTAAACAGGAACCTTCCTTAACATGTAGGTTTAAAGTTCAAACTCAACTCTGATGGAGTTGTGAAAACTAATCCTCTACAAGGAGGCTTAGGAGGGGTTACCAAAACCTACTGAGGTGACTGGACAATTCAATTCATAAGTAAATAAGCATATATCAGTCCTATATTGGCCGAGATAAAATCCCTAAGACGAGGACTTCTTGTGGTTGTGTTGGATATAAACTTCATCCCCTAGAGCTATCAACACATACTCCTCGAAAATGATCAATTTATTGGACATGATAATCACTCTTACACTAATTTAATCTTTGAATGCATGTAATTGATGGAGAAGCTGGGAGCAGCGATGCCAACACACATCTTCATGGAGCACAACAAGGTGGTGAACATGCTTAGCAATGAAGGCCTTACATGCAAATTTTTTTAAAAAACAACCTTTTTAATAGCTCCTCCACTGTTTGTAAATGGAGTAGTACGGGAAGACATTTCAGGAACTGTGTACTTAAGGAAATTTAATCTTTGTAACAATTATGTGAATGGCCAATCAATGGCCTTAAACTCCAACTCACCCGCTTTAAGCAGTATATCTTAGCACTAGCTAATTATAATATAACTTATCAACTTCTAGTGCTTTTAACCCAAAAATTTTCCACAATTGTCTGGAGCGTGTAGTGAGGAAATTGCTTAAAGGGTTATTATCAACTAGATAATTGATGATGGCATCATATTCAATACAATCTCACCATGTGTACCACATATGACGTTAAAAAGACATTTGCCGTTTTCATTCAAGAGTAACGATGATACTTATATATAATATTGCTCTTTTCCCACTACAAAGTTTCACTTAAAAGTGACAAAGTTATTTGCATTCAAATAAGAGCGAACAAGGAAGTTAATATTTATAAGAAAAGATTCATCATAGCTCATTTATTTATAATAAATGTTTCGGTACAGACTATTTGACCTTACACAAATCAATGTCATAATTTCTTTTGTAAAGATTAAGTTCAGCCGTATGATTATATTCAAAAATGGTGTAAAAATTATTAAAAAGAATATGTGAAAAATTAAAGTTGATTTTTTGGAGGTGCAAGTAAATATCTTTGATATTCATACTTAATAAAAATCTAGATGTTCTAGATAATTTGATATTTATAGTAAAGTATAGAATAATTTGTATTCTTGTTAGATATTTAGAAGATAGGGCCATCTAGATTTTTTTTTGTAGATCTATCTAGGATAATTTCTAGAAGCATTACTACACTAGCATAAATAGGGTGACCATAGTCATTTGAAAGCAACCAAGAACAACCTAAATCAAATAGTCTTTTTCTATAACAAAGTTGTTTTATCCAAAATATTGTTTCTCCCTTCTAGCTTACTCTTACTTAGTTGAACTTTCTGATCTTAGTTAACGGTCTTGGGATAGCAGAAGGTCTCCTCGATTATACTTCTCTTTTGTTATTTTCTACATGGTATCAGAGCCATAGTCGTAGATTGACTTACGAGTGTTATTTCAAGATCAGGTTGGTGATAGATTCAACTAGTTTGTGTAGATGCATTTTAGCGGTCGTGTTAATGGACTGGGGATGGAGTTGTTGAATCAGTCCAATTACAAGGTATGGAAGACATGTATGAAATCATATCTTGTGGGAGATGATTTGTGGGGTGTTGTTAATGCGAAGTACACAAGTCCTCTTGCTGACGGACCGGAAAATAACAGTACTTACAAGAGGTGGAAGCAGGTTAATGCAAGTGCGGAGTTCATTTTGAAGAGTACAATCTCCTCCGGTTTATTTGATCGTATTATAAGATGCAAATCATCTCACGAAATATGGAGGACCCTCGTTCTCTTATTAAAAAAGAAGAATGAAGCTCGGCAATAGATATTGGAGAATGGATTGACTAACACCACTCAAGGTAACCTTTCTATCACAGAGTATTTTATGAAGATTAAGAACTTATGTTCTCCGACATCTTTTTTGAATTAGGAAGAGGTTATTTTTGAAGTACTAATGATAAGAATAGTCATTCGTGTTGAAATCTAAATATATTCCATTTGTGACATCGATTCAAGAATGGGCTGAACAACCATTCCTTGGAGGAATTTGAAAATTTGTTGTCGTCACAAGAATTACTAGTCAAGCAGTTGGCTAGTGTGTTTGTCAAAGATGGAAAATGAGATGCTATTGTAGCCGACTAGAGAAACTTCAAAGAAAAAGTAAGAGATATGACGTACTCTCGATCCTCGAGTGGTTCAAGCTCGCCTGGAGAAAAGGAAGAGTCTCCTAACTATTACGGTAAGAATCCTCTCAGATGCTATAAATGTGGTGAAATAGGACACGAAAGATATTGTGGAGCCTCCTTGAGTAACATGTCTCAAATTGAGAAAGCTACAGAAGAAGAAGACTTAGGAAGGTGCTTTTTAGCTGAGGCTCGAGCAATAAATGTTATGGTTTCATTCAACCTTCAAAAGTAGATAGAAAATAGATTATTCATGTATAAAAATTAATATGAGGTTTGGTTGACAATTTAGAAATACACATAATTAATGCACGTATAAGTTAAAAGGAAATATTTGTATTATTTTATGCAGCATAGAAGACAGAATATCTAATACATATATAACTAATCCATGCATAAAACTTCGGGTTCACTTGTGTTTTTAGATTAGACCAACCTGCAACAATAGAGACCAAAGAAAAAGAAATAGCATAAAATTAGTGTACTAGTTTTGAATTTATTTACAAAAGAACAAAAGTTTATAACTTTTTTTAAAAAATAATAATTATACCAGCTGTCTGTTAATTAAAAGATGATGTTGAATGAAAAACGTTTTATTATTAACTATTTTCCTCAACAACCGAATAAATATTTAGATTTCATAAATAACTTCATTCAAAACCACTACTGCCTACTGCCATTTCACATTTATGGTGTATCACCTTGGTTGGATTGTTGTTACCTCTTGTATTCTGTTGCGGCCATCAATTTTAATTTAAATATGTAACGACAAAATGCAATACAATTTTTTCAAATATTATATTCTTCAAAATAAACAATACAATATATTGTGAAACATTAAATGAAGAGGAAGAGTCAAGTTGTTAACGGATTATAAGGACAATTATAATATGACTCTTTTCCATAAAATATATTGAGTACAAATATAGGATTTCTAAGAGTAAAGTTGTAAATGGATTCCGTAAAAGCTATGGCTAAAATTGTACATGTTCTCAACAATATTCATATATATGATCATCCGAGATAATAGGAAAATGAAAAAATATCATAAAATATACTCAGAATTAAAATTATTGAATTCAGATAAAGCTGTAATGAAAATAATCAGACCACATCCACAGAATGCAATACCATGTATGCAGCAATTTCAAAGCCAATGTGAACAGGAGAATAATAGTATTGAGTAGATATAACAAGACAAAGGAAGAATTTCTAATAAAATTTTAACTTATGTAGAAACAGAATCACTTACTTCCAAATCAACAAAAATAAAACGGTTCTAAGTGATATCATATCAACTTTGTCCATATCTAACATCAAAATATGTTCCACTTCTTGCTAGTAGACAATCAAGATCCAACTACTCTATAGCATAAGTAGTTAATTTTGAAAAAGAAGGTTAGGAAACCGGTATAAGTTAATAGATTGCGGCAAAGAAATTAATAATTTTGTTTGGTTTGGAAAGTGCTATAAGGGAAAATAGGAATAAGATATCTCGAGTTTGAATCATGTGAATGAAATTTACCCCTTGGGTGAAGAAAATTAATAGGATGTTACGTTTCAAATAACGAATGGTTAAATTAAAAAAAGTAAGTCTGTGTAAGTGCACAACATTTGAATCATACTTTGGGAGCTTGAGAAAGTAGTTTGAGGAAGATTAAGTTTAAGCATATAGAACAACAATATGTATTAAACCATCAAACTTGAGGATTTACTACGACCATTAAGCACGTTTCCCTCTTTCCAACTCTTTTCACATGTACTTTCTACATATCTCTATACCTTTTTTGCATTTTCCTATCAACTATTACAGTTACGGTAGGAAGAAAGGCCTGAAGAAAAGGAGAGACTTTTTCTGGAAAAAAACCAATGACAAGCTTCATTTTCCTGCTGCTATTCTGAAGTTGCTAACTATTTGGAATCAGGAAGGTGGAAACTAATCCGCTCCTTAATTGGTGTCCTACAAGAAGGGCATTCATCCATTTCTTTCTTTTGGTGAAGCACATTGCAATCTTCACAAAGGACTTGATGTGCACAAGGGAGAAAAGCCACAGATATATGTTCATGCATACACATAACACACTCCCTCTCCATATTTACAACATTAGAGTCAGAACTTTCTGCATAGGTTGATCAACCCTTTGTCAATTGAGGAATTCCTCGTTTTAGCGCCTCTATTTTTTATCTTTCAAATTTGAATCTCAACTGGGAGATTTCACTCTCACACTTTTGGATTTCTTCTTTATACTTTTGTTTGTTTCTCTCTACCTTCTCTCTAAAATTGTGCCGCTGCACTTTTCCCTTTACACGGAGTTGTTCTCTTTCAGCTTTCAGAGAATCAGCTTGTTGTAGAAACCTTTGTTTCACCGATTTCTCCTACTTCAATAGATCTTCAAATTTAGAAATATTTACAAATTTATTTTCATAATAGATGGAATATCAAATAGCAAATGCATTATCAGTAGGGCTGCATAAGTGAAAGCTTGAACCACTATTTCCGGAGGCAATAAGTAAAAAAAAAACAAGTTATTAACAGCGTAAAGACTCTAAAACACGAACTATATTTGTAAAAAAATTTTTTTACCTTGATCAGCTAGCCAGAGAAGTTTAATTACTAGAATAAAAATACCTTAAACTGGTCCACGACCTTGTTGGCTTTCTCTCGCTTTTGTTGTAAAATAGTTTTTTCTTGCTTGATAGCAGATAAATCCTCCTCAAATGAGCGCTTCTCCATGTCCACTACTTGACACTTTTTTAGTGCATCGTGCTCTTTTGCTAAATCATTATTGACGTTCAGAGCATGCTCCGGTAGAGAGCATTACGACCTCAAAATCCTTCTTTAGTCCAACATTATCCATCTCCAAGGTGTTCAGAAGAGAATTAATTGTCTCACCCATGGAATTAGTATTTACCAACGCTTGCTCCATCTCCATAATCCTCTCCATGGTTGTTTCCTCCAGCATTTGTTTTTCCTGATGAACATTTTCAGCATCTTCTTTTTCTTGCCTCATCCTTTTAAGCTCAGCCTGGTTCTTGCGAAGCCTTCGGGTAGCCTGCATTACCTTCTCATTTGCCCAATCAGACCACCCTTGGAGCTCTTTCTGCAGTGTCTTCAAATGGGAAGTTAGCAACAATATAGTTTCATCTCTCTTATTTTGAGGGACATATTTACCAAAATACTCATCATATGGGATACCAACATAATAATCTTGCACCGCAGAAGAAATAGTTGTGTTGTCTGGGACTTTTTTGTTGTACTTAGGCTCCATGGATAACGAATCCAGATCCTTTCCATTTATATCATCTTGAATAGGTGGCACTTTGGAAGTGTCACTTGCAAGTGCAATGGGTGATGAGTGGCATGGACTATCAAAACTTTCTTTAGCTAGAGGTTGATTGTATTTTACCAAAATTTTCACTTTAGACTGCAAACTCTTCTTTGTTGCACCAGAAGAAGACGAGTTCAGTTTCTTGGTCAAAATCAAACTTCCCCAGGCAGACATGTTTGCCTTAATGTTCTTACCCGTACGGCTTCTGCAGTTCTTCTCAAACTGATATGTCTTTCGCCTATTCAAATCCTTCTTGGAATTTAGGGCCTTTTGACCAGCCCTCGATTTGTCTTCAAAAACTGTTGCTTTCGATTTAGCCTCTTCTTTTGGAAAAGGTGTGGAACTTCCTTTTCCTTTTGCCGCTTGACAAATATGTGAATGTTCAGCCTCAAGTTCTTGAGAGGCTGCACTAGTAACAGGAACTTTGGAAAGCAAGGTTTGAGCAATTGAAGTAAAAGGTTTTGACAATTGTTGTATATCCGGGTTTGACTGAGTATTTTGAGAAGCCTCATTCTTTGATTCGGAATGATTCAAACTGAGCTATCGCCTGAACTTTCTTGACTGCATAACTCAACCAGATGATAGCCTTCCATTGTACACGCATGTACCAAGTTAAAGTCCAATATTAACAGCCACCGCATTGCTTCTACAACTGGCAAAGATGGCTTAACCTCCCTCATAACACATACCATCTCCAACAATGTGTAATCAACTAAACTCGGTAAATATGCAAATACAATAGGTCTACCAATATCGAGAACCTTTTTCCTACTCAATAAAGCCAAGGCACCATCTACAACATTTGAGACAACATCATTGCTTCCATGATAAAGGCCACTCTTCAAGATAACCGTTTTAGCAATTTCTTCACTATATCCACAGTTGGCAATCCTCTTGACTGCGCTCTGAAACATTAAGGACAAATTTTGGGTTAAAAGCTAAAGAAGTTGAATAGTTGTAGTATCCTCCCAATCTATATTTGGTGCAATTTCCACTTCTTGTTCTGCATCAGACTGAGGACACCCGCTCGTCGATGGGTCAATCTCAAAAAGAGTGACTCCTTTAGTTGGTTTCTCTAATAATTATAGAAACTCCGTAAGAGACGACACATGTAAATCAGAAGGATTTCGTAGAGGAATCTTAGATTCAAACATCCTTTTGTTCCTGCTTCCTTTTCCTTATCTGAAATCACCAACGACTTTTCATCGGCATCATCACTGATGTTATCATCAACCATGTTGATTATGTTTTCTATGAGTGTTTATAACTGCTATAATTTGATCAGTTTATATAAGTGACTAGCCACAGTTTCGGTCCTGCAACAAAAATTCATTCAAGTGATAACAGGGACGTGAGAGGATTATAAGTTAAGATAAACATAAAACAACAGAGAATTAGAGTTGCTAAACAAAAGGAAAGAACCACATAATAATTCTTTGATAGGCTAAATAACAAATTACAAAAATGACAGGCTAATAGCAACAAGAACAACTCTAGTGAGAATGATAAAGCAGAAACATTAATTGTATATGTGGAACTCCCAAAGACAGGCTAACAACAATAAGAACAACTCCAGTTTAGCTCAATAAACCAGCAATATTATCATACAGGTGAAGCTGCAAAACAATTAATATTCTTTGAGGATTACAAATTCTACTATATTTCAGTTACTGAAATCTCTATTCTTCAATGTAACATCATTCAGAGGCAATCCCGCGATTAAAATTGTTAAGAGACATAGCAGCAGAGAATTAAAAATTGCCAAAACAAAACGGGAAATTTGTATCCATTATTCAAGCAGAAATGTGAACGACAAAAACAGCTCTAGTAAGCATAATAAAAGCAGCAACATTATCAAAGTAAATGGATATACAAGAAAAAGAAAAGATTCCTCTTTGTCACAAGATTTATTTTTCCCCAAAATCACTTGAATGAATAAAAAAAACTTCATTTTCTGCAAAAAAAAACAAAAAAAAAACACTCAAATGAATCAAAAAAACGTAGTTTTCTGATGAAAAAAAATCCACTCATCAGAAATGGCAAAAAAGAAACAATTCAATCTCTATCCAACTAAACAAGCCAAATCACAGACGAACACAGAAAACTTCAAAGCTCAAACTCTAGCAAGAAACAAATTAAAAATCAATCTTTTGAAACTCAAATAAACTCATTCCATAAATAAAATCACGAAACCTGAGAAAGGGGTTGTACCAAAAGTGAAAAAAATGAATTTTTTTTAATCAAGAAAGAAACTAGATTTAACAAAAGTTAAATCCAAAATCAAAAGGGTCACTCAGTAGAGGGTTTGAAAAGTCAAAATCAAGAAAGGGTAAACTATGAAAAGTCTTTTGTTTATGGTGCCAAACACTAAAATTTGAATTCCTTATATAGAGTCACTGACTTGATGGAAATTATGGTTAGTACACTGTATTAAATGTCCAACTAATCCATAAATTAAATGTAATTTAAAACTTTTTTCCATTTTAAAGGAGTCTATTGAAGTATTTATAGTATAACTAGTGTATGGGTACGTGCGTTGCACGTTTACTTCATAAAGATGAATAAAATGATAAACATTTAACTTTTAAAAAAATGTTTGTAGTGTATAGTTAACTTGAAGATTTTTTTTGCATTTAGTCCTCCCTTTATTATAATTTTGATATAGAAATTTTATATTTGTTTTAAAAGACAAAATAAAGTAGCAAAAACAAACATGGAGGCACACTATCTGATGATTAACTTTCTTAAAATGTCTTTTTTGTCTCATAAAAATGTTGAAATTAAATTAATAGTTATACATTTCAAGAAGATAAAATGTTTGACATTAATTAGTAAAAGATGTAATTCTCCTTCTCATTAAGTAGAATGCAATTAAGTAATTCAAATTTATAAATAAGAAACTTATTAGAAGGAAATAACTAAAGATTTAAAGTGCAATGATTGGTATTTTAATTATATAATTATACAAATAAAATATTAATATTTAATTAAATAAATCAGATTTTAATTTAATGGAGAGCCAAAATGACAATATTAGTATTCTTACAATTAAAACTTTGTTAAAATATATTTTACATTTTTTTGTTAAAAATTAATAGGAGCAATATTTGGTCAAAGGATAAAAGATCTTCTAACTTCTTAAGCATTTTGGTGTATCATTTTTTTGACTTTGGGATTAGGATCTCATGATAATTTTAATGAAAATTGTCTAAAAACTATAGATTTTATCCACAAGCACATGTAAGAATGATTCTTTACAAATATTTAAAATTTAAAATGCAAAAATGTAATTATTAATAATTTGAAAGTAGAATATCTTGTAGGCATTAATTGTTTTGCATGCCTTATACACTATTTTTATGATTGTATTTGTCTCATTTTTTAAAGCAAAAAATACACCCTTCAATCAAATATATTCTAACAAATTACAAATACAAAAAAAAAAGTATCATATATAGGAGCAAGTTTAGCATAAGGCTACCAAAAAATAGAAAAATTTCTAAGACAATCTTTTCCCTGTTTTTTATTGATAATGCAAATTGAAACAAAGTTATAGTAATAAACATTCAACTTTTGACCATAAAAAAAAAGTTAAAATCTTTGGAAGACAAGTTAATGAAAGTGATATTCAACTACATAAATGGAGGGGTCTTACCATAGTTTCGATCTCGACAAATAGGTAAAAAAAACAAATACGTCAAGCTTTGATATTTTAGTAATTAACATTCATTCCTATAATCACATTATGTAATCTTGACACAAATCCTCTTGCCTTGAAATTTTCTTCACTTGATTAAAGCTTCTCTAGTCTTCCACACACAAAAATTGTATCACATATAAATATTTCTATGAAAATAATGTTAAAAGATTTGTATTTATAGGAAAAAATATAGCTTTGGAATATGAAGATTCACTTACAAAGTTGAAAGGTCAAGTGTTACAAAAATTAAAGACAAATATAAATTAAGAACATAAATTAATTTAGAAGCTAAACCATATACATGTATCTATTTAAAGGGTAAATAATTTCAAGAAAATAACTTAAAGATATTTTATTTAAGAATTATTCTAAAGAAGTGCAAAAGTCTTAAATTAAATAGTTAAATATTTTAATAACATTTTAATTTATAATAAGGGTAAAATCGTAATTCAACTTTTAACTTTTGTATTTCCCTCTTATAATTATATATGATATATGATATGATGCATAATACTCTTTAATAGAAAACTAATAACACAAAGGATACAAATAGTTAATGTAAAATCCTCAAATATTTGGCATGGTTGGATGTAAGTCAAAGTAGTAAAATATATATCCAATCCATAGGATCTAATGAGTCTTTTTAGGATATTTCAAATTAAAGTAATTATAGTAAGATGACTTTGACAAAATAAACATAATTTATCAATGTTGTTGTAGCACATTAGTTTTTTAAATTGATGGAACAAATATCTCATGTTGATTTATTTCGATTTCACTTAATTTTACGGAAAATGTATGAAATAATTAAATTCACCTCCATTTTAGAATAAGCAAAGGTTGTCATTAGAAAGGGTGAACGGAGTTGATATTATTCAGCAAACGTCATAATTACCTTGATAATCGATGATGAGATCATTCTCAACATGATCTCTCCATGTGTCTCAGACATGAAATTGAAAAGACATTCCCCATTTTAGAGTAATTTTTAAAAATTGTAAGGAAAATTTTCCCGCCTAAAAATTTCTACTTACGGACAACTTTTGAAAATTGTACGGAAAATGAGAAAACTGTTTGTGTCGGCGATAAATGTATCAGAAAGAAAAGCGACCGAAAGGAGTTAGTGTTTATAAATAAAGGGTTGTTGTTACCTCGGGAAAAAATCATGACATCACCCTCAACACTAGAGATGATTTGTCATTTTAGATTATTTTGAATGCGAACTCCACATGCCCTAGACATAAGTTGAAAAGCAATTGTCATTTTAGATCTCGCAAAGACTCTATATCCTCAACAGTAATGATAAGTTTACGACCAACAGTTCCTATAAGCTTATCCACTCAAAAACCACTCACTCCATGCCAAATCAAGGAATTAAGAAGTTTGACTGGATCTGGAACATGATGTGTCCCAACAAATCAAAACCTTCATCTGGCTTATGTATCACAAAAAAATTTGTTGCTCCCAATACCTTAACAAAATTGGCTTGGATATCAACCGTGGTTGTCAAATATGTGCGGCGACCAAAGGGAGGACATAGACCATATCTTCTTCAGATTTACCAAAGCTATTGATTATGGGATACCATCATGGTGAGCAATACCTCGATGCATAAGCTTGATAGAATCATGCTCTTCCTGGAGAATTGACATAACACCTAGATCTGCATTGCCACCAAAGAGTACAACAACCTCATTCTTTGGGATGTTGTCCTCCCTTAATGCTTCTAGGCCATTTGTCTCCAAAGAAACAACCACCTTTTCAATTAAAAAAAGGCAACATCTCCTTCACCAACATGATCAACCTAGCCACTAAGTTCAAATCATTCAGGTTAACCACAAGGCTAATAAAGAGAAGTGCATTATCCAGGTTAAACAGGAACCTCCCTTAACATGTAGGTTTAAATTTCAAACTCCACACTGATGGAGCTGTGAAAACTAATCCTCGACAATCAGGCATAGGAGGGGTTATCAAAAACTACAGAGGTGACTGGACAATTCGATTCATAAGTAAATAAGCACATGTCAGTCCTATATTGGCCGAGCGAAGAACCCTAAGACGAGGACTACTAGTGGTTGTGTGGGATATAAACTTCATCCCCTAGCTATCGACACATATACCTCGAAAATGATCAATTTACTGGAACATGATAATCACTCTTACACTAATTTAATCTTTGAATACAGGTAATTGATGGAGAAGTTGGGTGCAACGATGCCAACACACATCTTCATGGAGCACAACAAGGTGGTGGACATGCTTAGCAATGAAGTACTTAAATGCAAAACTTTTGAAAAACCAACCTTTTTAATAGCTCCTCCACTGTTTGTAAATGGAGTAGTACGGGCAGACATTTCACGAACTATGTACTTAAAGAAATTTAATCTTTGTAACAATTATGTGAATGGCCTACCAATGGCCCTAAACTCTAACTCACCGGCTTTAAGCAGTATATCTTAGCACTAGCTAATAATAATATAACTTATCAACTTCTAGTGCTTTTAACCAAAAAATTTCCACAATTGTCCAGAGCGCATAGTGAGGAAATTGCTTAAAGGGTTATCATCAACTGGATAATCCAATACAATCTCACCATGTGTACCACATATGACGTTGAAAACACATTCGCCTTTTCATTCAAGTGTAACGATGATACTTAAATATACTATTGCTCTTTTCCCACTAAAAAGTTTCACTTAACGGTGACAAAGTTATTTGCATTCAAATAAGAGCAAACAAGGAAGTTAACATTTATAAGAAAATATTCATCATAGCTCGTTTATTGATAATAAATGTTTCGGACGCAGACTCTTTGACCTTACACAAATCAATGTCATAATTTCTTTTGTAAAGATTAAGTTAAGCCGTATGATTATATTAAAAAATGGTGTAAAAATTATTACAAAGAATCTGTGAAAAATTAAAGTTGATTTTTTGGAGGTGCAAGTAAATATATTTGATATTCGTACTTAATAAAAATCTAGATGTTCTAGATAATTCGAAACTTATAGTAAAGTATAGAATAATCTAGATTCTTGTTAGATATTTAGAAGATAGGGCCATCTAGATTTTTCTTGTAGATCTATCTAGGATAATTTGTAGAAGCATTATTACAGTAGTATAAATAGGGTGGCCATAGTCATTTGTAAGCAATCAAGAACCACCTAATTAGATCAAATAGTCTTTTTCTATAACAAAGTTGGTTTATCCAAAATATTGTCTCTCCCTTCTAGCTTCCTCGTCCTTAGTTGAACCGTCTGATTTTACTTAACGGTCTTGGGATAGTAGAAGGTCTCCCCGATTATACTTCTCTTCTGCTATTCTCTACATGGTATAATATCCATAGTCGTAGATTGACTTACTGGTGTTATTTCAAGATCAGGTTGGTAACGATTCAACTAGTTTGTGTAGATGGATTTTAGCAGTCGTGTTAATGGACTGGGGATGGAGTTATTGAATTAGTCCAATTACAAGGTGTGGAAGACATGTATGAAATCATACCTTGTGGGAGATGATTTGTGGGATGTTGTTAATGGAATTACATAAGTCCTCTTGCTGACGGACCGGAAAATAGCAGTACATGCAAGAAGTGGAAGTAGGTTAATGCAAATGCGGAGTTCATTCTGAAGAGGACAATCTCCTCCGGTTTATTTGATCATATTATAAGGTGCAGGGGTGGCTCGACAGTGTTAAAAAAAGACATGCGTCTTAGGTCCCCAAATTTAAGGGGCCTCATTTTTAATAATAATAGGCTATAAGTTATTATTTTTTAACAAATATTGAATACTATTTGTAAAAATAAGTTAACTTTTCATGAAAAATGAAGGACATATTAGAAGAAATTTGACAGATTTGAAGTACTACATCTCAAGAAAAATAATTCAAAATAAAATGGTTATATTATTAATTGAAAACCAGAAGAAATCGATAACATAAAAGTTATTAACAATATAAATTAAGGCTCCGTTTGACTTTCGATTTAGGCCACTAATATGCTTGAGACGCACCTGATAAGGTGCAAATCAGCTCACGAAATATGGAGGACCTCGATCTCTTATTAAACAAGAAGAATGAAGCTCGGCTACAGATATTGTAGAATGAATTGGCTAGCACCACTCAAGGTAACCTTTCTATCAAAGAGTATTTTATGAAGATTAAGAACTTATGTTCTCAGATATCTTTGTTGAATTAGGAAGAGGTTATTTTTGAAGTACGAATGAGAAGAATAGTCATTCATGTTGAAATCTAAATATATTCCATTTATGACGTCGATTCAAGGAGGGGCTGAACAACCATTCTTTGGAGGAATTTGAAAATTTGTTGTCGTCACAAGAATTAGTAGTCAAGCAGTTGGCTAGTTTTTGTCAAAGATGGAGAAGGAGATGTTCATGTAGCCGACTAGAGAAACTTCAAAGAAAAATAAGAGATATGACGTATTCTTGATCCTCGAGTGGTTCAAGCTCACCTAGAGAAAAGGAAGAGTCTCCTAACTATTAAAGTAAGAATCCTCTCAGATGCTATAAATGTGGTAAAATAGGACACGTTAAAAGATATTGTCGAGCTTCCTTGAGTAACATGTCTTAAATTGAGAAAGTTACGGAAGAAGAAGACTTAGGAAGGTGCTTTTTAGCTGAGGTTCGAGCAATAAATGTTATGGTTTCAATCAACCTTCAAAAGTAGATAGAAAATAAATTATTCATGTATAAAATTAATATAAGGTTTGGTTGACAATTTAGAAACACACATAATTAATGCACGTATAAGTTAAAAGGAAATATTAGTATTATTTTATGCAGCATAGAAGACGGAATATCTAATATATATATAAATAATCCATGCATAAAACTTTGGTTTCACTTGAGTTTTTTCAATTAGACCAACCTGCAACAATAGAGACCAAAGAAAAAGAAATAGCATAAACTTAGTGGACAAGTTTTGAATTTATTTACAAAAGAACAAAAGTTTATAAACTTTTTTTTAAAAAAAAATAATTAAACCAGCTGTCTGTTAATTAAAAGATGATGTTGAATGAAAAACGTTTTATTATAAACTCTTTTTCCTCAACAACCAAATAAATATTTAGATTTCATAAATAACTTCATTCAAAACCACTACTGCCTACTTCCATTTCACATTTATGGTGTATCACTTTGTTTGGATTGTTGTTACCTCTTGTATTCTGTTGCGACCATCAATGTTAATTTAAATATGTAACGAAAAAATACAATAAAATTTATTTAAATATTATATTCGTCAAAATAATACATTATAATATATTGCGAAACATTAAATGAAGAGGAAGAGTCAAGTTGTTAACGGATTACAAGGACAATTATAATATGACTCTTTTCCATAAAATATATTGAGTACAAATATAGGATTTTTAAGAGTTGAGTTGTAAATGGATTCCGTAAAAGCTATGGGTACTAGATTCTGCTGTAAAATTGTACATGTTCTCAACAATATTCATATATATGATCATTCGAGATAATAGGAAAAGGAAAAATATAACATAAAATATACTCAGAATATAAATTATTGAATTCATATAAAGTCGTAATGGAATTAATCAGACCACATCCACAGAATGCAATACCATGTATGCAGCAATTTCAAAGCCAATGTGAACAGGAGAATAATAGTACTGAGTAGATCTAATAAGACAAAGGAAGAACATCCAATAAAATTTTAACTTATGTAGAAACAGAATCACTTACTTCCAGATCAACAAAAATGAAACGATTCTAAGTGATATCATATCATCTTTGTCCATATATAACATCAAAAGATGTTCCACTTCTTGCTAGTAGACAATCAAGATCCAACTACCCTATAGCATATGGAGTTAATTTTGAAAAACAAGGTTAGGAAACCGGTGTAAGTTAATAGAATACGTCAAAGAAATAATTTTGTTTGGTTTGTAAAGTGCTATAAGGGAAAATAGGAATAAGATATCTCGAGTTATAATCGTGTGAATGAAAATTTACACCCTGGGTGTAGAAAATTAGTAGGATGTTACGTTTTAAACAACGAATGGTTAAATTAAAAAAAAAAGTCTGTAGATTAAGTTTAAGCACATAGAACAACATTATGTATTAAACCATCAAACTTGAGAATTTACAACGACCATTAAGCACGTCTCCCTCTTTCTAACTCTCTTCACATGTACTTTCTACATATCTCTATACCTTTTTTGCATTTTCCTCTCAACTATTACAGTTACTGTAGGAAAGAAAGGCCAGAAGAAAAGGAGAGACTTTTTCTGGGAAAAAAGACCAATGACAAGCTTCATTTTCCTGCTCCTATTATGAAGTTGCTTACTATTCGGAATCAGGAAAGTGGACACTAATCCGCTCCTTAATTGGTGTCCTACAAGAAGGGCATTCGTCCATTCCTTTCTTTTGGTGAAGCACATTGCAATCTTCACAAAGGACTTGATGTGCACAAGGGACAAAAACCACTGATATATGTTCATGCATACACATAACACACTCCCTCTCCATCTTTACAACATTAGAGTCAGAACTTTCTGCATAGGTTGATAAACCCTTCGTCAATTGAGGAATGCCTCGTTTTAGTGCCTCTATTTTTGATCTTTCAGATTGTAATCTCAACTGAGAGATTTCACTCTCACACTTTTGGATTTCTTCTTTATACTTTTGCTTGTTTCTCTCTACCTTCTCTCTAAACTTATGCCGCTGCACTTTTCCCTTAACAAGGAGTTGTTCTCTTTCAGCTTTCAGAGAATCAGCTTGTTTTAGAAACCTATTTTTCACCGATTCCTCATGCTTCAATAGATCCTGCAATTCATAAATATTTACAAATTTCTTTTCATAATAGATGGAATATCAAATAGCAAATGCATTATCAGTAGGGCTGCATAAGTGAAAGATTGAACCACAATACCGGAGGCAATAAGCAAAAAAAAAAAGTTATTAACAGCGTAAATACTCTAAAAACACGAACTATATTTGTAAAAAAAAACGGTTTACCTTGATCAACTAGCAAAAGAGGTTTAATTAGTAGAATAGATATACCTTATACTGGTGCACGACCTTGTTGGCTTTCTCTCGCTGTTGTTGTAAAGAAGTTTTTTCCTGCTTGATAGCAGATAAATCCTCCTCAAATGAGCGCTTCTCCATGTCCGCTGCTTGACACTTCTTTAGTACTTCCTGCTCTTTTGCTAAAGCATTATTGACGTTCATAACATGCTCGCCGGTAGAGAGCATTACGTCCTCCAAATCCTTCTTTAGTCCAACATTATCCATCTCCAAGGTGTTAAGAAGAGAATTAATTGTCTCTCCCATGGAATTAGTATTTACCAACGCTTGCTCCATCTCCATAATCCTCCTCATGGTGGTTTCCTCCAGCATTTGCTTTTCCTGGTGAACATTTTCAGCATCTTCTTTTTCTTGCCTCATCCTTTTAAGCTCAGCCTGGTCCTTGCCAAGCCTCCGGGTAGCCTGCATTACCTTCTCATTTGTCCAATCAGACCACCCTTGGAGCTCTTCCTGCAGTGTCTTCAAATGAAAAGTTAGCAACAATATAGTTTCATCTCTCTCATTTTGAGGGACATATTTACCCAAAGACTTATCATATGGGATACCAACATAATAATCTTGCACCGCAGAAGAAATAGTTGTGTTGTCGGGGACTTTTTTGTTGGACTTAGGCTCCATGGATAACGAATCCAGATCCTTTTCATTTATATTATCTTTAATAGGTGGCACTTTGGAAGTGTCACTTGCAGGTGCTATGGGTGAGGAAAGGCATGGACTATCAAAACTTTCTTTAGCTAGAGGTTGATTGCATTTAACCAAAATTTTCATTTTAGAGGGCAAACTCTTCTTTGTTGCACCAGAAGAAGACGAGTCCAGTTTCTTGTCCAAAATAAAACTACCACAGGCAGTCATGTCCTCCCAATCTATATTTGGTGCAGTTTCCACTTCTTGTTCAGCATCAGACTGAGGACACTTGCTCGTCAATGGGTCAATCTCAAAAAGAGTGACTCCTTTCGTTGGTTTCTCTAATAATTCATATCTTCGAAACTCCGTAAGAGACGATGCATGTGAATCAGAAGAAGTTCCTAGAGGAATCTTAGATTCAAACTTCCTGTTGTTCCTGGTTCCTTTTTCCTTATCTGAAATCACCAACGACTTTTCATCGGCATCATCACTGATGTTATCATCAACCATGTTGATTATGTTTTCTATGAGTGTTTATTACTGCTGTAATTTGAAAAGTTAATATAAGTGACTAGCCACAGTTTCGGTCCTGCAACAAAATTCATTCAAGTGATAATATGGACGTGAAAGGATTATAAGTTAAAGATAAACACATAACAACAGAGAATTAGAGTTGCTAAACAAAAGGAAAGAACCACATAATAATTCTTTGATAGGATAATTAATAAAAAGCAAAATGACAGGCTAATAGCAACAAGAACAACTCCAGTGAGAATGATAAAGCAGAAACATTAATCGTATATGTGGAACTCCCAAAAGACAGGCTAACAACAATAAGAACAACTCCAGTTTAGCTCAATAAACCAGCAATATTATCATACAGGTGAAGCTGCAAAAGAATTAATATTCTTTTAGGACTACAAATTCTACTATATTTCAGTTACTTAAATCTCTATTCTTCAATGTAACAGCATTCAGTGGCAATTCGGCCACTAAAATTGATAAGAAACATAGCAGCAGAGAATTAAAAATTGCCAAAACAAAAGGGAAAATTAGTATCCATTATTCAAACAGAAATGTGAACAACAAAAAAACAGCTTTAGTAAGCATAATAAAAGCAGCAATATAATCAAAGTAAAAGGATATACAAGAAAAATAAAAGATTCCTCTGAGTCGCAAGATTTTTTCCCCCAAAATCACTTGAATATATATCAAACATCATTTTCTAAAAATAAAAAAAAAAAGAATCAAAAAAACTTTGTTTTCTGATGAAACAAAATTCACTCATTAGAAATGGCAAAAAAGAAACAATTCAATCTCTATCCAACTAAACAAGCCAAATCACAGACGAACACAGAAAACTTCAAAGCTCAAACTCTAGCAACAAACCAATTAAAAAACAATCTTTTGAAACTCAAATAAACTCATCCCATAAATAAAATCAAGACACCTGAAAAAGGGGTCGTACCAAAAGTGAAAAAAAATGGATTCTTTATATCAAGAAAGAAACTCGATTTAACAATATTTAAATCCAAAATCAAAAGGGTCACTCACTAAAGGGTTTGAAAAGGCAAAAAGAAAGGGTAAACTCCATTGAGGAGAAGCAATGAGTTGTCTTTTGTTTGTGGTGCCAAACACTAAAATTTGGATTCATTATATAGAGACACTGACTTGATGGAAATTATGGTTAGTACACTGTATTTAATGTCCAACTCATCCATAAATTAATTGTAATTTAAAACTTTTTTCCATTTTAAAGGAGTTTGTTGAAGTATTTATTGTATAATACATAATACTCTTTTACAGAAAAAAAATAATAACACAAAGGATACATATAGTCAATGTGAAAGTCCTCAAATATTTGGCATGGTTGGATGTAAGTCAAAGAAGTAAAATATATATCCAATTCATAGGATCTAATGAGTCTTTCTAGGATATTTTAAATCAAAGTAATTATAGTAAGATGACTTTGAACAAATAAACATAATTTATCAATGTTGTTGTAGCACATTAGTTTTTTAAATTGTTGGTACAAATATCTCATATTGATTTATTTTGATTTTACTTAATTTTACGGAAAATGTATGAAATAAATAAACTAAATGATACAATCAGTATTACCCTCCATTCCAATAAGCAAAGGTTATCATTAGAAAGCGTGAACGGAGTTGATATTATAAGCAAAGGTCATAAATAATTACCATGATAACCGACATGAGATCATTCTCAACATGATCTCTCCATGTGTCCCAGAGATGAAACTGAAAAGACATTTCCCATTTCAGAGTAACTTTTAAAAATTGTACGGAAAATTTTCCCGCCTAACAATTTCCACTTACAAAGAACTTTTGAAAATTGCACGGAAAATAAGAAAACTATATCTGTCGGTAATAAATGTATCAGAAAGAAAAGCGACCGAATGGAGTTAGTGAAAATAAACGGTTGTTGTTACCTCAGGAAACAATCATGAAATCATCCTCAACACTAGCCATGATTTGTCGTTTTAGATTACTCTGAACGCGAACTCCACATGCCCTAGACGTAAGTTGAAAAGCAATTGTTGCTTTAGATCTCGCCAAGACTCTATATCCTCAATAGTAATGGTAAGTTTACCACCAACAGTGCCTATAAGCTTATCCACTAAAAAACCACTCACTCCATGCCAAATCAAGGAATTACGAAGTTTGACTGGATCCGAAACATGACGTTTCCCAACAAAATCATAACCTTCATCTAGCTCATGTATCACAAAAAAAAAAGTCCTTTGCTCCCAATACCTTAACAAAATTGGCTTGGATATCAACCATGGTTGTCAAATATGTGCGGCGACCAAAATGAGGACATAGACCAGATCTTCTTCATATGTACCAAAGTTATTGAATTATGGGATACCATCATGGTGAGCAATAGCTCGATGCATAAGCTTGATAGAAGCATGCTCTTCCTGGAGAATTGACATAACACCTAGAACTCAATTGCCACCAAAGAGTACAACAGTATCATTCTTTGGGATGTTGTCCTCACTGAATGCTTCTGGTCCATTTGCCTCCAAAGAAATAACCACCTTTTCACTTAAAAAAGGCAACATCTCCTTCAACAACATGATCAACCTAGCCACTTAGTACAAAATCATTCAGGTTAACCACAAGGCTAATAAAGAGAAGTGCATTATCCAGGTTAAACAAGAACTCCCTTAACATGTAGGTTTAAAGTTCAAACTCAACACTGATGGAGCTGTGAAAACAAATCCTCGACAATGAGGCTTAGGAGGGGTTATCAACAACTACAGAGGTGACTGGACGATTCGATTCATAAGTAAATAAGCACATGCCAGTCCTATATTGGCCGAACTGAGATCCCTAAGATGAGGACATCTTGTGGTTGTGTGGAAAATAAACTTCATCCCCTAGATATCAACACAAACTCCTCGAAAATGATCAATTTACTGGAACATGACAATCACTCTTACACTAATTTAATCTTTGAATGCAGGTAATTGATGGAGAAGCTGGGAGCAGCGATGCCAACACACATCTTCATGGAGCAGAACAAGGTGGTGGACATGCTTAGCAATGAAGGCCTTAAATGCAAAACTTTTGACTCCTCCACGGTTTGTAACAGGATTAGTACGGGCAGATATTTCCGGAACTATGTACTTAAGGTAATTTAATCTTTGTAACAATTATGTGAATGGCCTACCAATGGACCTAAAGTCTAACTTACCGGCTTTAAGCAGTATATCTTAGCACTAGCTAATTATAATATAACTTATCAACTTCTACTGCTTTTAACCAAAAATTTTCCACAATTGTCCAGAGCGCATAGTGAAGAAATTGCTTAAAGGGTTATTATCAACTGGATAATTGATGATGCGATCATATTCAATACAATCTAACCATGTGTACCACATATGACGTTGAAAAGACATTCGCCGTTTCATTCAAGAGTAAGGATTATACTTATAAATAATATTGTTCTTTTCCCACTAAAAGGTTTCACTTAAAATTGACAAAGTTATTTGCATTCAAATACGAGAGAACAAGGAAGTTAATATTTATAAGAAAAGATTCATCATAGCTCGTTTATTGATAATAAATGTTTCCGATGCAGATTCTTTGACCTTACACAAATCAATGCCATAATTTCTTTTGTAAAGATTAAGTTAACCCGTATGGTTATATTCAAAAATGGTGTTAAAATTATTATAAAGAATCTGTGAAAAATTAAAGTTGATTTTTTGGAAGTGCAAGTAAATATCTTTGATATTTATACTTAATAAAAATCTAGATGTTCTAGATAATTCGATACTTATAGTAAAGTACAAAATAATCTAGATTCTTGTTAGATATTTAAAAGATAAGGCCATCTAGATTTTTTTTGTAGATCTATCTAGGGTAATTTCTAGAAGCATTAATACTACACTAGTATAAATAGGGTGGCCATAGTCATTTGTAAGCAACCAAGAACAACCTAATTAAATCAAATAGTCTTTTTCTATAACAAAGTTGTTTTATCCAAAAATATTGTTTCTCCCTTCTAACTTCTTCTTCCTTAGTTGAACCTTCTGATTTTACTTAACAGTCTTGGGATAGTAGAAGGTCTCGTAGATTATACTTCTCTTCCGCTATTCTCTATATGGTATAATAGCCATAGTCGTAGATTGACTTACTGGTGTTATTTCAAGATCAGGTTGGTAACGATTCAACTAGTTTGTGTAGATAGATTTTAGCAGTCGTGTTAATGGACTAGGGATGGAGTTATTGAATTAGTACAATTACAAGGTGTGGAAGACATGTATGAAATCATACCTTGTGGGAGATGATTTGTGAGATGTTGTTAATGGAAATTACACAAGTCCTCTTGCTGACGGACCAGAAAACAGCAGTACATGCAAGAAGTGGAAGTAGGTTAATGCAAATGCGGAGTTCATTCTGAAGAGGACAATCTCCTACGGTTTATTTGATCATATTATACGGTGCAAATAACCTTAAGAAATATGGAGGACCCTCGATCACTTATTCAATAAGGAGAATGAAGCTCGGCTACAGATATTCGAGAATGGATTGGCTAACACCACACAATGTAACCTTTCTATCACATAGTATTTTTTTGAAGATTAAGAACTTATGTTCTCAGACATCTTTGTTGGATTAGGAAGAGGTTATTTTTGAAGCACGGGTGAGAAGAATAGTCATTCGTGTTGAAATCTAAATATATTCCATTTGTGACGTTGATTCAAGGATGGGCTGAACAACCATTCTTTGGAGGAATTTGAAAATTTGTTGTCGTCAGAAGAATAACTAGTCAAGCAGTTGGCTAGTGTGTTTGTCAAATATGGAGAAGGAGATGCTCTTGTAGTCTACAAGAGAAACTTCTAAGAAAAAGTAAGATATATGACGTACTCTCAATCCTCGAGTGGTTCAAGTTCGCCTGCACAAAAGGAAGAGTCTCCTAACTATTACGATAAGAATCCTCTCAGATGTTATAAATGTGGTAAAATAGGACAGGTAATAAGATATTATTGATCCAAGGAGAGTAACATGTCTCAAATTGAGAAAGCTACGATAGAAGAAGACTAGGGAAGGTGCTTTTTAGCTGAGGCTCGAGCAATAAATATTATGGTTTCAATCAAACTTGATAAGTATATAGAAAATTAATTATTCAGGTATAAATTTAATATGAGGTTTGGTTGACAATTTAAAAACACACATAATTAATAATCATATCATATATTTATATAAAAGAGAACTTTAGGCCCGCCTACGTGGCGCCACCACAAGCACGAATTTCCTTTTAAATTTATTTATTTTCAAAAATAGCCTTCATCTTTCATGAAAAGATGTGACTTTTATGAAAAATTGCGACTTTAATGAAGAGTTGCGACTTTTATGAAACATTTGACTTTTATGAAGAGTTCTGACTTTTATCAAAAGTTGTGATTTTTATCAAAAGTTTTGACTTTAATGAAATATTGCAACTTTATGAAATGATTGTGACTTTTATGAAGGGTTGTGAACTTTACGAAGGGTTGAGACTTTTCCAAATAGTTGTAATATTTCTGATAAGGTACAATAAACATTTGTTCGCACTACCCTTTTTGTCTATAAATAGAAGGATCTCCTCTCATTTTAAAACAACAAATTGCTGATCTTTTTCTTCTACTTCAACAAAATTAAATATTTTGTGCTTTGCTCCTTTTGAGTGACTTACTAACACCACTGTTTTTTTATCAATAAGTTGGTGAATAAAATTGTTCTATCCTAAGAGGACGCAAGTCTTTGAACCTCTTGTATTGGCAGGGAATAGTTTTCTTAAGGGGACATTGTGTATTCAGTGGACATGATTTTTTCCGTTGTATTTCATTCTATTTATACTTATACTGGTATGTCTTTTACACTCATTAATTTATGTTTATGATATTAATTGTTGTTGTTGAGTACATTTTTAAACTTTGTTTTTTATGTTTTTTGCAAAATTATTTTCTCCGGTTATATTAAAAAAATATACACATATAGTACGTATTTTTATTGTATAGAAAATAATTATTGTAAAAGTACTATATATATATATAAGCTTACATATAATCTTTTCGTACGTAAATATAAAATTTCTCACTTATCAATTGAAGATATTCATTATGAAAGTTCAAAAGTTATAATTGCTTTCATGTGTAAGCATAATTTCTTTTTTAAACATGTTAAATAATTTTAAATCTTCTCCTTAGACATATATCACAATTGTATAATTTGTGCAAGTTAAATGTTTCCTTTTATTACAGAACGCCTTTGTATGTACATTCATATTTTCTTCTTTATTTTCCTTTCAATGTTGATTAAAGAACCAATGATTTATTATATCGTGAATAATTAATTCATTAGAGGTTATTGACTTATGTGATGACAAATAATCAAATTCATGTTGGACTATTGCTAATACTATTTTTCGAACCTACTTTCTATTACTTTTAATGTATGGATATTAGTAAAAATTATTTGCAAGTTCAATGCAATTAATATTTATGACCGTGCAAAGTGCGAAAAAATTACCTAATACACGTATAAGTTAAAAGGAAATATTTATATTATTTTAAGCAGCATAGAAGAAGGAATATATAACTAATCCCTGCATAAAAGTTTGGGTTCACTTGAGTTTTTTAGATTAGACCAACCTGCAACAATAGCTACAAAAGAAAAAGAAATAGCATAAACTTAGTGGTCAAGTTTTGAATTTATTTACAAAAGAACAAAAGTTTATAGAGTTTTTAAAAAAAATAAAATTATAATCTCTTTTTCCTCAACAACCAAATAAATATTTAGATTTCATAAATAACTTCATTCAAAACTACTACTGCCTACTGCCATTTCACATTTATGGTGTATCACCTTTTTTGGATTGTTGTTACCTCTTGTATTCTGTTGCGACCATCAATGTTAATTTAAATATGTAACGAAAAGTACAATACAATTTATTAAAATATTATATTAGTCAAAATAACACAATACAATATATTGCGAAACATTAAATGAAGAGGAAGAGTCAAGTTGTTAACAGATTATAAGGACAATTACAATATGACTCTTTTCCATAAAATATATTGAGTACAAATATAGGATTTTTAAGAGTAAAGTTGTAAATGGATTCCGTAAAAGCTATGGCTACTAGATTCTGCTGTAAAATTGTACATGTTCTCAACAATATTCATATATACGATCATTCGAGGTAATAGGAAAAGGAAAAATATATCATAAAATATACTCAGAATTAAAATTATTGAATTCATATAAAGTCGTAATGAAATTAATCAGACCACATCCACAGAATGCAAAACCATGTATGCAGCAATTTCAAAGCCAATGTGAACAGGAGAATAATAGTACTGAGTAGATATAATAAGACAAAGGAAGTACATACAATAAAATTTTAACTTATGTAGAAACAGAATCACTTACTTCCAGATCAACAAAAATGAAATGATTCTAAGTGATATCATATCATCTTTGTCCATATATAACATCAATAGATGTTCCACTTCTTGCTAGTAGACAATCAAGATCCAACTACCCTATAGCATATGGAGTTAATTTTGAAAAACAAGGTTAGGAAACCGGTGTAAGTTAATAGAATGCGTCAAAGAAATAATTTTGTTTGGTTTGTAAAGTGCTATAAGGGAAAATAGGAATAAGATATCTCGAGTTATAATCGTGTGAATGAAAATTTACCCCCTGGGTGTAGAAAATTAGTAGGATGTTACTTTTTAAACAACGAATGGTTAAATTAAAAAAAAAGTCTGTAGATTAAGTTTAAGCACATAGAACAACATTATGTATTAAACCATCAAACTTGAGAATTTACAACGACCATTAAGCACATCTCCCTCTTTCTAACTCTCTTCACATGTACTTTCTACATATCTCTATACCTTTTTTGCATTTTCCTCTCAACTATTATAGTTACAGTAGGAAAGAAAGGCCAGAAGAAAAGGAGAGACTTTTTCTGGGAAAAAAGACCAATGACAAGCTTCATTTTCCTGCTCCTATTATGAAGTTGCTTACTATTCGGAATCAGGAAAGTGGACACTAATCCGCTCCTTAATTGGTGTCCTACAAGAAGGGCATTCGTCCATTCCTTTCTTTTGGTGAAGCACATTGCAATCTTCACAAAGGACTTGATGTGCACAAGGGAGAAAAACCACTGATATATGTTCATGCATACACATAACACACTCCCTCTCCATCTTTACAACATTAGAGTCAGAACTTTCTGCATAGGTTGATAAACCCTTCGTCAATTGAGGAATGCCTCGTTTTAGTGCCTCTATTTTTGATCTTTCAGATTGTAATCTCAACTGAGAGATTTCACTATCACACTTTTGGATTTCTTCTTTATACTTTTGCTTGTTTCTCTCTACCTTCTCTCTAAACTTATGCCGCTGCACTTTTCCCTTAACAAGGAGCTATTCTCTTTCAGCTTTCAGAGAATCAACTTGTTTTAGAAACCTATTTTTCATCGATTCCTCATGCTTAAATAGATCCTGCAATTCATAAATATTTACAAATTTATTTTCATAATAGATGGAATATCAAATAGCAAATGCATTATCAGTAGGGCTGCATAAGTGAAAGATTGAACCACAATTACCGGAGGCAATAAGCAAAAAAAAACAAGTTATTAACAGCGTAAATACTCTAAAAACATGAACTATATTTGTAAAAAAAAACGGTTTACCTTGATCAACTAGCAAAAGAAGTTTAATTAGTAGAATAGATATACCTTATACTGGTGCACGACCTTGTTGGCTTTCTCTCGCTGTTGTTGTAAAGAAATTTTTTTCTGCTTGATAGCAGATAAATCCTCCTCAAGTGAGCGCTTCTCCATGTCCACTGCTTGACACTTCTTTAGTACTTCCTGCTCTTTTGCTAAAGCATTATTGACGTTCATAACATGCTCGCCGGTAGAGAGCATTACGTCCTCCAAATCCTTCTTTAGTCCAACATTATCCATCTCCAAGGTGTTAAGAAGAGAATTTATTGTCTCACCCATGGAATTAGTATTTACCAACGCTTGCTCCATCTCCATAATCCTCCTCATGGTGGTTTCCTCCACCATTTGGTTTTCCTGGTGAACATTTTCAGCATCTTCTTTTTCTTGCCTCATCCTTTTAAGCTCAGCCTGGCCCTTGCCAAGCCTCCAGGTAGCCTGCATTACCTTCTCATTTGTCCAATCAGACCACCCTTGGAGCTCTTCCTGCAGTGTCTTCAAATGAAAAGTTAGCAACAATATAGTTTCATCTCTCTCATTTTGAGGGACATATTTACCCAAAGACTCATCATATGGGATACCAACATAATAATCTTGCACTGCAGAAGAAATAGTTGTGTTGTCAGTGACTTTTTTGCTGGACTTAGGCTCCATGGATAGCGAATCCACATTCTTTTCATTTATATTATCTTTAATAGGTGGCACTTTGGAAGAGTCACTTGCAGGTGTTATGGGTGAGGAAAGGCATGGACTATCAAAACTTTCTTTAGCTAGAGGTTGATTGCATTTAACCAAAATTTTCATTTTAGAGTGCAAACTCTTCTTTGTTGCACCAGAAGAAGACGAGTCCAGTTTCTTGTCCAAAATAAAACTACCACGGGCAGTCATGTCCTCCCAATCTATATTTGGTGCAGTTTCCACTTCTTGTTCAGCATCAGACTGAGGACACCCGCTCGTCAATATGTCAATCTCAAAAAGAGTGACTCCTTTCGTTGGTTTCTCTAATAAATCATATCTTCGAAACTCCGTAAGAGACGACCCATGTGAATCAGAAGAAGTTCCTAGAGGAATCTTAGATTCAAACTTCGTGTTGTTCCTGCTTCGTTTTTCATTATCTGAAATCGCCAACGACTTTTCATCGGCATCATCACTGATGTTATCATCAACCATGTTGATTATGTTTTCTATGAGTGTTTATTACTGCTGTAATTTGAAAAGTTAATATAAGTGACTAGACACAGTTTCGGTCCTACAACAAAATTCATTCAAGTGATAATATGGACGTGAGAGGATTATAAGTTAAAGATAAGCACATAACAACAGAGAATTAGAGTTGCTAAACAAAAGGAAAGAACCACATAATAATTCTTTGATAGGATAATTAATAAAAAAACAAAAATGACAGGCTAATAGCAACAAGAACAACTCCAGTGAGAATGATAAAGCAGAAACATTAATTGTATATGTGGAACTCCCAAAGACAGGCTAACAACAATAAGAACAACTCCAGTTTAGCTCAATAAACCAGCAATGTTATCATACAGGTGAAGCTGCAAAAGAATTAATATTCTTTGAGGACTACAAATTCTACTATATTTCAGTTACTCAAATCTCTATTCTTCAATGTAACAGCATTCAGTGGCAATCTGGCCATTAAAATTGATAAGAAACATAGCAGCAGAGAATTAAAAATTGCCAAAACAAAAGGAAAATTAGTATCCATTATTCAAACAGAAATGTCAACAACAAAAAACAGCTTTAGTAAGCATAATAAAAGCAGCAATATTATCAAAGTAAAAGGATATACAAGAAAAATAAAAGATTACTCTGAGTCGCAAGATTTTTTCCCCCAAAATCACTTGAATATATATCAAACATCATTTTCTACAAAAAAAAAAAAAAAAGAATAAAAAAACCTAGTTTTCTGATGAAACAAAATTCACTCATTAGAAATGGCAAAAAAGAAACAATTCAATCTCTATCCAACTAAACAAGCCAAATCACAGACGAACACAGAAAACTTCAAAGCTCAAACTCTAGCAACAAACCAATTAAAAAACAATCTTTTGAAACTCAAATAAACTCATCCCATAAATAAAATTAAGACACCTGAAAAAGGGGTCGTACCAAAAGTGAAAAAAAATGGATTCTTTATATCAAGAAAGAAACTCGATTTAACAAAATTTAAATCCAAAATCAAAAGGGTCACTCACTAAAGGGTTTGAAAAGGCAAAAAGAAAGGATAAACTCCATTGAGGAGAAGCAATGAGTTGTCTTTTGTTTGTGGTGCCAAACACTAAAATTTGGATTCATTATATAGAGACACTGACTTGATGGAAATTATGGTTAGTACACTGTATTTAATGTCCAACTCATCCATAAATTAAATGTAATTTAAAACTTTTTTCCATTTTAAAGGAGTTTTTTGAAGTATTTATTGTATAATACATAATACTCTTTTACAGAAAAATAATAACACAAAGGATACATATAGTCAATGTGAAAATCCTCAAATATTTGGCATGGTTGGATGTAAGTCAAAGAAGTAAAATATATATCCAATTCATAGGATCTAATGAGTCTTTCTAGGATATTTCAAATCAAAGTAATTATAGTAAGATGACTTTGACAAAATAAACATAATTTATCAATGTTGTTGTAGCACATTAGTTTTTTAAATTGTTGGTATAAATATCTCATATTGATTTATTTTGATTTTACTTAATTTTACGGAAAATGTATGAAATAATTAAACTAAATGATACAATCAGTATTACCCTCCATTCCAATAAGCAAAGGTTATCATTAGAAAGGGTGAACGGAGTTGATATTATTAAGCAAAGGTCATAAATAATTACCATGATAACCGATGATGAGAACATTCTCAACATGATCTCTCCATGTGTCCCAGAGATGAAACTGAAAAGACATTCCCCATTTCAGAGTAACTTTTAAAAATTGTACAGAAAATTTTCCCGCCTAACAATTTCCACTTACGAACAACTTTTGAAAATTGTACGGAAAATGAGAAAACTATATATGTCGGTAATAAATGTATCAAAAGGAAAAGAGACCAAAGGGAGTTAGTGAAAATAAACGGTTGTTGTTACCTCGGGAAACAATCATGACATCATCCTCAACACTAGACATGATTTGTCTTTTTAGATTACTCTGAACGCGAACTCCACATGCCCTAGACGTAAGTTGAAAAGCAATTGTCTCTTTAGATCTCGCCAAGACTCTATATCCTCAATAGTAATGGTAAGTTTAGTACCAACAGTGCCTATAAGCTTATCCACTAAAAAACCACTCACTCCATGCCAAATCAAGGAATTAAGAAGTTTGACTGGATCCGGAACATGACGTGTCCCAACAAAATCATAACCTTCATCTAGCTCATGTATCACAAAAAAAAATCCCTTGCTCCCAATACCTTAACAAAATTGGCTTGGATATCAACCATGGTTGTCAAATATGTGCGGCGACCAAAACGAGGACATAGGCCAGATCTTCTTCATATGTACCAAAGTTATTGAATTATGGGATACCATCATGGTGAGCAATAGCTCGATGCATAAGCTTGATAGAAGCATGCTCTTCCTGGAGAATTGACATAACACTTAGAACTCAATTGCCACCAAAGAGTACAACAGTATCATTCTTTGGGATGTTGTCCTCCCTGAATGCTTCTGGGATATTTGCCTCCAAGGAGATAACCACCTTTTAAATTAAAAAAGGCAACATCTCCTTCAACAACATGATCAACCTAGCCACTGAGTCCAAAATCATTCAGGTTAACCACAAGGCTAATAAAGAGAAATGCATTATCCAGGTTAAACAAGAACTCCCTTAACATGTAGGTTTAAAGTTCAAACTCAACACTGATGGAGCTGTGAAAACTAATCCTCGACAATAAGGCTTAGGAGGGGTTATCAAAAACTACAGAGGTGACTGGACAATTCGATTCATAAGTAAATAAGCACATGTAAGTCCTATATTGGCCGAGCTGAGAGCCAAAGATGCATGAGGACATCTTGTGGTTGTGTGGAAAATAAACTTCATCCCCTAGATATCAACACATACTCCTCGAAAATGATCAATTTAATGGAACATGATAATCACTCTTACACTAATTTAATCTTTGAATGTAGGTAATTGATGGAGAAGCTGGGAGCAGCGATGCCAACACACATTTTCATGGAGCAGAACAAGATGGTGGACATGCTTAGCAATGAAGGCCTTCAATGCAAAACTTTTGACTCCTCCACTGTTTGTAACAGGATTAGTACGGGCAGACATTTCAGGAACTATGTACTTAAGGTAATTTAATCTTTGTAACAATTATTTGAATGGCCTACCAATGGCCCTAAACTCCAACTTACCGGCTTTAAGCAGCATATCGTAGCACTAGCTAATTATAATATAACTTATCAACTTCTACTGCTTTTAACCCAAAAATTTTCCACAATTGTCCAGAGCGCATAGTGAGGAAATTGCTTAAAGGGTTATTATCAACTTGATAATTGATGATGCCATCATATTCAATACAATCTAACCATGTGTACCACATATGAAGTTGAAAAGACATTCGCCGTTTCATTCAAGAGTAAGGATTATACTTATATATAATATTGCTCTTTTCCCACTAAAAGGTTTCACTTAAAAGTGACAAAGTTATTTGCATTCAAATAAGAGCAAACAAGGAAGTTAATATTTATAATAAAAGATTCATCATAGCTCGTTTATTGATAATAAATGTTTCCAATGCAGACTTTTTGACCTTACACAAATCAATGCCATAATGTTTTTTGTAAAGATTAAGTTAACCCGTATGATTATATTCAGGTGTAAAAATTATCAGAAAGAATCTTTGAAAAATTAAAGTTGATTTTTTGGAAGTGCAAGTAAATATCTTTGATATTTATACTTAATAAAAATCTAGATGTTCTAGACAATTCGATACTTATAGTAAAGTATATAATAATCTAGATTCTTGTTACATATTTAAAAGATAAGGCCATCTAGATTTTTTTTGTAGATCTATCTAGGGTAATTTCTAGAAGCATTAGTACTACACTAGTATAAATAGGGTGGCCATAGTCATTTGTAAGCAACCAAGAACAACCTAATTAGATCAAATAGTCTTTTTCTATAACAAAGTTGTTTTATCCAAAATATTGTTTCTCCCTTCTAGCTTCCTCTTCCTTAGTTGATCCGTCTGATTTTACTTAACGGTCTTGGGATAGTAGAAGGTCTCCCCGATTATACTTCTCTTCTGCTATTCTCTACATGGTATAATAGTCATAGTCGTAGATTGACTTACTGGTGTTATTTCAAGATCAGGTTGGTAACGATTCAACTAGTTTGTGTAGATGGATTTTAGCGGTCGTGTTAATGGACTGGGGATGGAGTTATTGAATTAGTCCAATTACAAGGTGTGGAAGACATGTATGAAATCATACCTTGTGGGAGATGATTTGTGGGATATTGTTAATGGAGATTACACAAGTCCTCTTGCTGACGGACCAGAAAACAGCAATACATGCAAGAAGTGGAAGTAGGTTAATGCAAATGCGGAGTTCATTCTGAAGAGGACAATCTCCTACGGTTTGTTTGATCATATTATAAGGTGCAAATTAGCTTAAGAAAAATGGAGGACCCTCGATCACTTATTCAATAAGAAGAATGAAGCTCGGCTACAGATATTGGAGAATGGATTGGCTAACACCACTCAAGGTAACCTTTCTATTACATAGTAATTTTTTGAAGATTAAGAACTTATGTTCTGAAACATCTTTGTTGAATTAGGAAGAGGTTATTTTTGAAGCACGAGTGAGAAGAATAGTCATTCGTGTTGAAATCTAAATATATTCCATTTGTGACGTCGATTCCAGGATGGGCTGAACAACCATTCTTTGGAGGAATTTAAAAATTTGTTGTCGTCACAAGAATTACTAGTCAAGCAGTTGGCTAGTGTGTTTGTCAAATATGGAGAAGGAGATGCTCTTGTAGCCGACAAGAGAAACTTCTAAGAAAAAGTAAGAGATATGACGTACTCTCGATCCTTGAGTGGTTCAAGTTCGCCCGGAGAAAAGGAAGAGTCTCCTAACTATTACGATAAGAATCCTCTCAGATGTTATAAATGTGGTAAAATAGGACACGTAAAAAGATATTATTGATCCAAGGAGAGTAACATGTCTCAAATTGAGAAAGCTACGGAAGAAGAAGACTAGGGAAGGTGATTTTTAGCTGAGGCTCGAGCAATAAATATTATTGTTTCAATCAAACTTGATAAGTATATAGAAAATTAATTATTCATGTATAAAATTAATATGAGGTTTGGTTGACAATTTAGAAACACACATAATTAATAATCATATCATATATTTATATAAAAGAGAACTCTAGGTCCGCCTACGTGGCTCCACCACAAGCAAGAATTTCCTTTTAAATTTATTTATTTTTAAAAATAGCCTTCATCTTTAATGAAAATATGTGACTTTTATGAAAAGTTGCGACTTTAATAAAGAGTTGCGATTTTAATGAGAGATTTGACTTTTATTAAGAGTTGCAACTTTTATCAAAAGTTGTGACTTTAATGAAATGTTGCGACTTTATGAAATGATTGTGACTTTTATGAAGGGTTGTGAACTTTTCGAAGGGTTGCGACTTTTCCAAATAGTTGTAACATTTCTGATAAGGTACAATAGACATTTGTTCGCACTACCCTTTTTGTCTATAAATAGAAGGATCTCCTCTCATTAAAACAAAAAATTGCTGATGTAATTCTTTAAACCTCTTGTATTGGAAGGGAATAGTTTTCTTAAGGGGACATTGTGTATTCAGTGGACATGATTTTTTCATTTATATTTCATTCTATTTATACTTATCCTAGTATGTCTTTTACTCTCATTAATTTATGTTTATGATATTAATTGTTGTTGTTGAGTACATTTTTAAACTTTGTTTTTTATGTTTTCTGCAAAATTATTTTCTCCGGTTATATTGAAAATATACACATATAGTACGTATATTTATTGTATAGAAAATAATTATTGTAAAAGTACTATATATATATATAAGCTTACATATAATCTTTTCTTACGTAAATATAAAATTTCTCACTTATCAATTGAAGATATTCATTATGCAAGTTCAAAAGTTATAATTGCTTTCATGTGTAAGCATAATTTCTTTTTTAAACATGTTTAAAAATTTTAAATCTTCTCCTTAGACATATATCACAATTGTATAATTTGTCCAAGTTAAATGTTTCCTTTCATTATGAAATGCCTTTGTATGTACATTCATATTTTCTTCTTTATTTTCCTTTCAATGTTGATTAAAGAACCAATGATTTATTATATCGTGAATAATTAATTCATTAGAGGTTATTGACTTATGTGATGACAAATAATCAAATTCATGTTGGACTATTGCTAATACTATTTTTCGAACCTACTTTCTATTACTTTTAATGTATGGATATTAGTAAAAATTATTTGTAAGTTCAATGCAATTAATATTTATGACCGTGCAAAGTGCGAAAAATTTACCTAGTACACGTATAAGTTAAAAGGAAATATTTATATTATTTTATGCTGCATAGAAGACGGAATATATAACTAATCCCTGCATAAAACTTTGGGTTCACTTGAGTTTTTTAGATTAGACCAACCTGCAACAATAGCTACCAAAGAAAAAGAAATAGCATAAACTTAGTGGTCAAGTTTGAATTTATTTACAAAAGAACAAAAGTTTATAGAGTTTTTAAAAAAAAAAAAAATTAAACCAATTGACTGTTAATTAAAAGATGACGTTGAATGAAAAACGTTTTATTATTATCTCTTTTTCCTCAACAACCAAATAAATATTTAGATTTCATAAATAACTTCATTCAAAACCACTACTGCCTACTGCCATTTCACATTTATGGTGTATCACCTTGTTTGGATTGTTGTTACCTCTTGTATTCTGTTGCGACCATCAATGTTAATTTAAATATGTAACGAAAAAATATAATACAATTTATTCAAATATTATATTCGTCAAAATAATACAATACAATATATTGCGAAACATTAAATGAAGAGGAAGAGTCAAGTTGTTAACGGATTATAAGGACAATTATAATATGACTCTTTTCCATAAAATATATTGAGTACAAATATAGGATTTTTAAGAGTAAAGTTGTAAATGGATTCCATAAAAGCTATGGCTACTAGATTCTGCTGTAAAATTGTACGTGTTCTCAACAATATTCATATATATGATCATTCGAGATAATAGGAAAAGGAAAAATATATCATAAAACATACTCAGAATTAAAATTGTTGAATTCAGATAAAGTCGTAATGAAAATAATCAGACCACATCCAGAGAATGCAATACCATGTATGCAGCAATTTCAAAGCCAATGTGAACAGGATAATAATAGTACTGAGTAGATATAACAAGACAAAGGAAGAATATCCAATAAAATTTTAACTTATGTAGAAACAGAATCACTTACTTCCATATCAACAAAAATGAAACGATTCTAAGTGATATCATATCATCTTTGTCCATATATAACATCAAAAGATGTTACACTTCTTGCTAGTAGACAATCAAGATCCAACTACCCTATAGCATATGGAGTTAATTTTGAAAAACAAGGTTAGGAAACCGTTGTAAGTTAATAGAATGCGTCAAAGAAATAATTTTGTTTGGTTTGTAAAGTGATATAAGGGAAAATAGGAATAAGATATCTCGAGTTTGAATCGTGTGAATGAAAATTTACCCCCTGGGTGTTGAAAATTAGTAGGATGTTACGTTTCAAACAACGAATGGTTAAATTAAAAAAAAAAAGTATGTAGATTAAGTTTAAGCACATAGAACAACATTATGAATTAAACCATCAAACTTGAGAATTTACAACGACCATTAACCACGTCTCCCTCTTTCTAACTCTTTTCACATGTACTTTCTACATATCTCTATACCTTTTTTGCATTTTTCTCTCAACTATTACAGTTACAGTAGGAAAGAAAGGCCAGAAGAAAAGGAGAGACTTTTTCTGGGAAAAAAGACCAATGACAAGTTTCATTTTCCTGCTGCTATTCTGAAGTTGCTTACCATTCAGAATCAGGAAAGTGGACACTAATCCGCTCCTTAATTGGTGTCCTACAAGAAGGGCACTCGTCCATTCCTTTCTTTTGGTGAAGCACATTGCAATCTTCACAAAGGACTTGATGTGCACAAGGGAGAAAAACCACTGATATATGTTCATGCATACACATAACACACTCCCCCTCCATCTTTACAACATTAGAGTCAGAACATTCTGCATAGGTTGATAAACCCTTCATCAATTGAGGAATTCCTCGTTTTAGTGCCTCTATTTTTGATCTTTCAGATTGTAATCTCAACTGAGAGATTTCACTCTCACACTTTTGGATTTCTTCTTTATACTTTTGCTTGTTTCTCTCTACCTTCTCTCTAAAATTATGCCGCTGCACTTTTCCCTTAACATGGAGTTGTTCTCTTTCAGCTTTCAGAGAATCAGCTTGTTTTAGAAACCTATGTTTCACCGATTCCTCATGCTTAAATAGATCCTGAAATTCATAAATATTTACAAATTTATATTCATAATAGATGGAATATCAAATAGCAAATGCATTACCAGTAGGGCTGCATAAGTGAAAGATTGAACCACAATTACCGGAGGCAATAAGTAAAAAAAACAAGTTATTAACAGTGTAAAGACTCTAAAAACACGAACTATATTTGTAAAAAAAAACGCTTTACCTTGATCAACTAGCAAAAGAATTTTAATTAGTAGAATAAATATACCTTATACTGGTGCACGACCTTGTTGGCTTTCTCTCGCTGTTGTTGTAAAGAAGTTTTTTCCTGCTTGATAGCAGATAAATCCTCCTCAAATGAGCGCTTCTCCATGTCCGCTGCTTGACACTTCTTTAGTACTTCCTGCTCTTTTGCTAAAGCATTATTGACGTTCATAACATGCTCGCCGGTAGAGAGCATTACGGCCTCCAAATCCTTCTTTAGTTCAACATTATCCATCTCCAAGGTGTTAAGAAGAGAATTAATTGTCTCACCCATGGAATTAGTATTTACCAACGCTTGCTCCATCTCCATAATCCTCCTCATGGTGGTTTCCTCCAGCATTTGCTTTTCCTGGTGAACATTTTCAGCATCTTCTTTTTCTTGCCTCATCCTTTTAAGCTCAGCCTGGTCCTTGCCAAGCCTCCGGGTAGCCTGCATTACCTTCTCATTTGTCCAATCAGACCACCCTTGGAGCTCTTCCTGCAGTGTCTTCAAATGAGAAGTTAGCAACAATATAGTTTCATCTCTCTTATTTTGAGGGACATATTTACCCAAAGACTCATCATATGGGATACCAACATAATAATCTTGCACCGCAGAAGAAATAGTTGTGTTGTCGGGGACTTTTTTGCTGGACTTAGGCTCCATGGATACCGAATCCAGATCCTTTTCATTTATATTATCTTTAATAGGTGGCACTTTGGAAGTGTCACTTGCAGGTGCTATGGGTGAGAAAAGGCATGGACTATCAAAACTTTCTTTAGCTAGAGGTTGATTGCATTTAACCAAAAATTTCATTTTAGAGTGCAAACTCTTATTTGTTGCACCAGAAGAAGACGAGTCCAGTTTCTTGTCCAAAATAAAACTACCACAGGCAGTCATGTCCTCCCAATCTATATTTGGTGCTGTTTCCACTTCTTGTTCAGCATCAGACTGAGGACACCCGCTCGTCAATGGGTCAATCTCAAAAAGAGTGACTCCTTTCGTTGGTTTCTCTAATAATTCATATCTTCGAAACCCCGTAAGAGACGATCCATGTGAATCAGAAGAAGTTCCTAGAGGAATCTTAGATTCAAACTTCGTGTTGTTCCTGCTTCCTTTTTCCTTATATGAAATCGCCAACGACTTTTCATCGGCATCATCACTGATGTTATCATCAACCATGTTGATTATGTTTTCTATGAGTGTTTATTACCGCTGTAATTTGAAAAGTTAATATAAGTGACTAGCCACAGTTTCGGTCCTGCAACAAAATTCATTCAAGTGATAATATGGACGTGAGAGGATTATAAGTTAAAGATAAGCACATAACAACAGATAATTAGAGTTGCTAAACAAAAGGAAAGAACCACATAATAATTCTTTGATAGGATAATTAATAAAAAACAAAAATGACAGGCTAATAGCAACAAGAACAACTCCAGTGAGAATGATAAAGCACAAACATTAATTGTATATGTGGAACTCCCAAAGACAGGCTAACAACAATAAGAACAACTCCAGTTTAGCTCAATAAACCAGCAATGTTATCATACAGGTGAAGCTGCAAAAGAATTAATATTCTTTGAGGACTACAAATTCTACTATATTTCAGTTACTCAAATCTCTATTCTTCAATGTAACAGCATTCAGTGGCAATCTGGCCATTAAAATTGATAAGAAACATAGCAGCAGAGAATTAAAAATTGCCAAAACAAAAGGAAAATTAGTATCCATTATTCAAACAGAAATGTCAACAACAAAAAACAGCTTTAGTAAGCATAATAAAAGCAGCAATATTATCAAAGTAAAAGGATATACAAGAAAAATAAAAGATTCCTCTGAGTCGCAAGATTTTTTCCCCCAAAATCACTTGAATATATATCAAACATCATTTTCTACAAAAAAAAAAAGAATAAAAAAACTTAGTTTTCTGATGAAAAAAAATTCACTCATTAGAAATGGCAAAAAAGAAACAATTCAATCTCTATCCAACTAAACAAGCCAAATCACAGACGAACACAGAAAACTTCAAAGCTCAAACTCTAGCAACAAACCAATTAAAAAACAATCTTTTGAAACTCAAATAAACTCATCCCATAAATAAAATCAAGACACCTGAAAAAGGGGTCGTACCAAAAGTGAAAAAAAATGGATTCTTTATATCAAGAAAGAAACTCGATTTAACAAAATTTAAATCCAAAATCAAAAGGGTCACTCACTAAAGGGTTTAAAAAGGCAAAAAGAAAGGGTAAACTCCATTGAGGAGAAGCAATGAGTTGTCTTTTGTTTGTGGTGCCAAACACTAAAATTTGGATTCATTATATAGAGACACTGACTTGATGGAAATTATGGTTAGTACACTGTATTTAATGTCCAACTCATCCATAAATTAAATGTAATTTAAAACTTTTTTCCATTTTAAAGGAGTTTGTTGAAGTATTAATTGTATAATACATAATACTCTTTTACAGAAAAATAATAACACAAAGGATACATATAGTCAATGTGAAAATCCTCAAATATTTGGCATGGTTGGATGTAAGTCAAAGAAGTAAAATATATATCCAATTCATAGGATCTAATGAGTCTTTCTAGGATATTTCAAATCAAAGTAATTATAGTAAGATGACTTTGACAAAATAAACATAATTTATCAATGTTGTTGTAGCACATTAGTTTTTTAAATTGTTGGTACAAATATCTCATATTGATTTATTCCGATTTTACTTAATTTTATGGAAAATGTATGAAATAATTAAACTAAATGATACAATCAGTATTACTCTCCATTCCAATAAGCAAAGGTTATCATTAGAAAGGGTGAACGGAGTTGATATTATTATGCAAAGGTCATAAATAATTACCATGATAACCGATGATGAGATCATTCTCAACATCATCTCTCCATGTGTCCCAGAGATGAAACTGAAAAGACATTCCACATTTCAGAGTAACTTCTAAAAATTGTACGGAAAATTTTCTCGCCTAACAATTTCCACTTACGAACAACTTTTGAAAATTGTACGGAAAATGAGAAAACTATATATGTCGGTAATAAATGTATCAAAAAGAGAAGCGACCGAAGGGAGTTAGTGAAAATAAACGGTTGTTGTTACCTCAGGAAACAATCATGACATCATCCTCAACACTAGACATGATTTGTCTTTTTAGATTACTCTGAACGCGAACTCCACATGCCCTAGACGTAAGTTGAAAAGCAATTGCCGCTTTAGATCTCGCCAAGACTCTATTTCCTCAATAGTAATGGTAAGTTTAGTACCAACAGTGCCTATAAGCTTATCCACTAACAAACCACTCACTCCATGCCAAATCAAGGAATTAAGAAGTTTGACTTGATCCGGAACATGACGTGTCCCAACAAAATCATAACCTTCATCTAGCTCATGTATCACAAAAAAGAATCCCTTGCTCCCAATACCGTAACAAAATTGGCTTGGATATCAACCCTGGTTGTCAAATATGTGCGGCGACCAAAATGAGGACATAGGCCAGATCTTCTTCATAGGTACCAAAGTTATTGAATTATGGGATACCATCATGGTGAGCAATAGCTCGACCTAGAACTCAATTGCCACCAAAGAGTACAACAGAATCATTCTTTGGGATGTTGTCCTCCCTGATTGCTTCTGGGCCATTTGCCTCCAAATAAATAACCACCTTTTCAATTAAAAAAGGCAACATCTCCTTCAACAACATGATCAACCTAGCCACTGAGTCCAAAATCATTTAGTAACCACAAGGCTAATAAAGAGAAGTGCATTATCCAGGTTAAACAAGAACCTCCCTTAACATGTAGGTTTAAAGTTCAAACTCAACACTGATGGAGCTGTGAAAACCAATCCTCGACAATAAGGCTTAGGAGGGGTTATCAAAAACTACAGAGGTGACTGGACAATTCGATTCATAAGTAAATAAGCACATGTCAGTCCTATATTGGCTGAGATGAGAGCCCTAATATGAGGACATCTTGTGATTGTGTGGAAAATAAACTTCATCCCCTAAATATCAACACATACTCCTCAAAAATGATCAATTTACTGGAACATGATAATCACTCTTACACTAATTTAATCTTTGTATGCAGGTAATTGATGGAGAAGCTGGGAGCAGCGATACCAACACACATCTTCATGGAGCAGAACAAGGGGGTGGACATGCTTAGCAATGAAGGCCTTAAATGCAAAAGTTTTGACTCCTCCACTGTTTGTAACATGATTAGTACGGGCAGACATTTCAGGAACTATGTACTTAAGGTAATTTAATCTTTGTAACAATTATGTGAATGGCCTACCAATGGCCCTACACTCCAACTTACCGGCTTTAAGCAGTATATCTTAGCACTAGCTAATTATAATATAACTTATCAACTTCTAGTGCTTTTAACCCAAAAATTTTCCACAATTGTCCAGAGCGCATAGTGAGGAAATTGCTTAAAGGGTTATTATCAACTGGATAATTGATGATGCGATCATATTCAATACAATCTAACCATGTGTGCCACATATGACGTTGAAAAGACATTCGCCGTTTAATTCAAGAGTAAGGATTATACTTATATATAATATTGCTCTTTTCCCACTAAAAGGTTTCACTTAAAAGTGACAAAGTTATTTGCATTCATATAAAAGCGAAAGAGAAAGTTAATATTTATAAGAAAAGATTTATCATAGCTCGTTTATTGATAATAAATGTTCCCGATGCAGACTCTTTTACCTTACACAAATCAATGCCATAATTTCTTTTGTAAAGATTAAGTTAACCCGTTCGATTATATTCAAAAATGGTGTAAACATTATCATAAAGAATCTGTGAAAAATTAAAGTTGATTTTTTGGAAGTGCAAGTAAATATCTTTGATATTTATACTTAATAAAAGTCTAGATGTTCTAGATAATTCGATACTTATAGTAAAGTATATAATAATCTAGATTCTTGTAAGATATTTAAAAGATAAGGCCATCTAGATTTTTTTTGTAGATCTATCTAGGGTAATTTCTAGAAGCATTACTACACTAGTATAAATAGGGTGGCCATAGTCATTTGTAAGCAACCAAGAACAACCTTATTAAATCAAGTAGTCTTTTTCTATAACAAAGTTGTTTTATCCAAAATATTGTTTCTCCCTTCTAGCTTCCTCTTCCTTAGTTGAACCTTCTGATCTTAGTTAACGGTCTTGGGATAGTAGAAGGTCTCCCCGATTATACTTCTCTTTCGCTATTCTCTACATGGTATAATAGCCATAGTCGTAGATTGACTTACTGGTGTTATTTCAAGATCAGGTTGGTAACGATTCAACTAGTTTGTGTAGATGGATTTTAGCGGTCGTGTTAATGGACTAGGGATGGAGTTATTGAATTAGTCCAATTACAAGGTGTGGAAGACATGTATGAAATCATACCTTGTGGGAGATGATTTGTGGGATGTTGTTAATGTAAATTACACAAGTCCTCTTGCTGACGGACCAGAGAACAGCAGTGCATGCAAGAAGTGGAAGTAGGTTAATGCAAATGCGGAGTTCATTCTGAAGAGGACAATCTCCTACGGTTTATTTGATCATATTATAAGGTGCAAATCAGCTTAATAAATAAGGAGGACCTCGATCGCTTATTCAATAAGAAGAATGAAGCTCGGCTACAGATATTGGAGATTGGATTGGCTAACACCACTCAAGGTAACATTTCTATCACATAGTATTTCTTTGAAGATTAAGAATTTATGTTCTCAGATATCTTTGTTGAATTAGGAAGAGGTTATTTTTGAAGCACGAGTGAGAAAAATAGTCATTCGTGTTGAAATCTAAATATATTCCATTTGTGACGCCGATTCAAGGATGGGCTGAACAACCATTCTTTGGAGGAATTTGAAAATGTATTGTCGTCACAAGAATTACTAGTCAAGCAGTTGGCTAGTGTGTTTATCAAATATGGAGAAGGAGATGCTCTTGTAGCCGACAAGAGAATCTTCTAAGAAAAAGTAAGAGATATGACGTACTCTCGATACTCGAGTGGTTCAAGTTCGCCTGGAGAAAAGGAAGAGTCTCCTAACTATTACGATAAGAATCCTCTCAGATGTTATAAATGTGGTAAAATAGGTCACGTAAAAAGATATTATTGATCCAAGGAGAGTAACATGTCTCAAATTGAGAAAGCTACGGAAGAAGAAGACTAGGGAAGGTGCTTTTTAGCTGAGGCTCGAGCAATAAATATTATGGTTTCAATCAAACTTGATAAGTATATAGAAAATTAATTATTCATGTATAAAATTAATATGAGGTTTGGTTGACAATTTAGAAACACACATAATTAATAATCATATCATATATTTATATAAAAGAGAACTCTAGGCCCGCCTACGTGGCGCCACCACAAGCAAGAATTTTCTTTTAAAATTATTTATTTTTAAAAATAGCCTTCATCTTTCATGAAAAGATGTGACTTTTATGAAAAGCTGCGACTTTAATGAAGAGTTGCGACTTTTATGAGAGATTTGACTTTTATGAAGGGTTGCGACTTTTCCTAATAGTTGTAACATTTCTGATAAGGCACAATAAACATTTGTTCGTACTACCCTTTTTGTCTATAAATAGAAGGATCTCCTCTCATTTTAAAACAACAAATTGCTGATCTTTTTCTTCTACTTCAACAAAATTAAATATTTTTTGTACTTTGTTCCTTATGACTGACTTAATAACACCACTGTTTTTTTATCAATAAGTTCGTGAATAAAATTGTTCTATCCTAAGAGGATGTAATTCTTTAAACCTCTTGTATTGGAAGGGAATAGTTTTCTTAAGGGGACATTGTGTATTCAGTGGACATGATTTTTTCATTTATATTTCGTTCTATTTATACTTATCCTGGTATGTCTTTTACACTCATTAATTTATGTTTATGATATTAATTGTTGTTGTTGAGTACATTTTTAAACTTTGTTTTTTATGTTTTTTGCAAAATTATTTTCTCCGGTTATATTGAAAATATACACATATAGTACGTATATTTATTGTATAGAAAATAATTATTGTAAAAGTACTATATATATATAAGCTTACATATAATCTTTTGTTACGTAATTATAATATTTCTCAATTATCAATTGAAGATATTCATTATGCAAGTTCAAAAGTTATAATTGCTTTCATGTGTAAGCATAATTTCTTTTTTAAACATGTTAAAAAAAATTAAATCTTCTCCTTAGACATATATCACAATTGCATAATTTGTGCAAGTTAAATGTTTCCTTTTCTTACGAAACGCCTTTGTATGTACATTCATATTTTCTTCTTTATTTTCCTTTCAATGTTGATTAAAGAACCAATGATTTATTATATCATGAATAATTAATTCATTAAAGATTATTGACTTATGTGATAATAATAAATAATCAAATTCATGTTGGTATATTGCTAATACTATTTTTCGAACCTACTTTTCTATTACTTTTAATGTATGGATATTAGTAAAAATTACTTGCAAGTTCAATGCAATCAATATTTATGACCGTGCGAAACGCGAAAAAATTACCTAATACACGTATAAGTTAAAAGGAAATATTTATATTATTTTATGCAGCATAGAAGACGGAATATATAACTAATCCCTGCATAAAACTTTGGGTTCACTTGAGTTTTTTAGATTAGACCAACCTGCAACAATAGCTACAAAAGAAAAAGAAATAGCATAAACTTAGTGGTCAAGTTTTGAATTTATTTACAAAAGAAGAAAAGTTTATAGAGATTTTTTTTTAAAAAAAAATTAAAATCTCTTTTTCCTCAACAACCAAATAAATATTTACATTTCATAAATAACTTCATTCAAAACCAGTACTGCCTACTGCCATTTCACATTTATGGTGTATCACCTTTTTTGGATTGTTGTTACCTCTTGTATTCTGTTGCGACCATCAATGTTAATTTAAATATGTAACGAAAAAATACAACACAATTTATTCAAATATTATATTCGTCAAAATAATACAATACAATATATTGCGAAACATTAAATGAAGAGGAAGAGTCAAGTTGTTAACGGATTATAAGGACAATTATAATGACTCCTTTCCATAAATATATTGAGTACAAATATAGGATTTTTAAGAGTAAAGTTGTAAATGGATTCCGTAAAAGCTATGGCTACTAGATTCTGCTGTAAAATTGTACATGTTCTCAACAATATTCATATATATGGTCATTCGAGATAATAGGAAAAGAAAAAATATATCATAAAATATACTCAGAATTAAAATTATTGAATTCAGATAAAGTCGTAATGAAAATAATCAGACCACATCCAGAGAATGCAATACCATGTGTGCAGCAATATCAAAGCCAATGTGAACAGGAGAATAATAGTACTGAGTAGATATAACAAGACAAAGGAAGAATATCCAATAAAATTTTAACTTATGTAGAAACAGAATCACTTACTTCCAGATCAACAAAAATGAAACGATTCTAAGTGATATCATACCATCTTTGTCCATATCTAACATCAAAAGATGTTCCACTTCTTGCTAGTAGACAATCAAGATCCAACTACTCTATAGCATATGGAGTTAATTTTGAAAAACAAGGTTAGGAAACCGGTGTAAGTTAATAGAATGCGTCAAAGAAATAATTTTGTTTGGTTTGTAAAGTGCTATAAGGAAAAATAGGAATAAGTTTGAATGGTGTGAATGAAAATTTACCCCCTGGGTATAGAAAATTAGTAGGATGTTACGTTTCAAACAACGAATGGTTAAATTAAAAAAAAAAAGTCTATAAATTAATTTTAAGCACATAGAACAACATTATGTATAAGACCATCAAAATTGAGAATTTACAACGACCATTAAGCACGTCTCCCTCTTTCTAACTCTTTTCACATGTACTTTCTACAAATCTCTATACCTTTTCTGCATTTTCCTCTCAACTATTACAGTTACAGTAGGAAAGAAAGGCCAGAAGAAAAGGAGACTTTTTCTGGGAAAAAAGACCAATGACAAGCTTCATTTTCCTGCTGCTATTCTGAAGTTGCTTACTATTCGGAATCAGGAAAGTGGACACTAATTCGCTCCTTAATTGGTGTCCTACAAGAAGGGCACTCGTCCATTCCTTTCTTTTGGTGAAGCACATTGCAATCTTCACAAAGGACTTGATGTGCACAAGGGAGAAAAACCACTGATATATGTTCATGCATACACATAACACACTCCCTCTCCATCTTTACAACATTAGATTCAGAACTTTCTGCATAGGTTGATAAACCCTTCGTCAATTGAGGAATGCCTCGTTTTAGTGCCTCTATTTTTGATCTTTCAGATTGTAATCTCAACTGAGAGAGTTCACTCTCACACTTTTGGATTTCTTCTTTATACTTTTGCTTGTTTCTCTCTACCCTCTCTCTAAACTTATGCCGCTGCACTTTTCCCTTAACAAGGAGTTGTTCTCTTTCAGCTTTCAGAGAATCAACTTGTTTTAGAAACCTATTTTTCATCGATTCCTCATGCTTAAATAGATCCTGCAATTCATAAATATTTACAAATTTATTTTCATAATAGATGGAATATCAAATAGCAAATGCATTATTAGTAGGGCTGCATAAGTGAAAGCTTGAACCACACTTACCGGAGGCAATAAGCAAAAAAAAAAAAGTTATTAACAGCGTAAATACTCTAAAAACACGAACTATATTTGTAAAAAAAAACCTAGCAAAAGAAGTTTAATTAGTAGAATAGATATACCTTATACTGGTGCACGACCTTGTTGGCTTTCTCTCGCTGTTGTTGTAAAGAAGTTTTTTCCTGCTTGATAGCAGATAAATCCTCCTCAAATGAGCGCTTCTCCATGTCCGCTGCTTGACACTTCTTTAGTACTTCCTGCTCTTTTGCTAAAGCATTATTGACGTTCATAACATGCTCGCCGGTAGAGAGCATTACGTCCTCCAAATCCTTCTTTAGTCCAACATTATCCATCTCCAAGGTGTTAAGAAGAGAATTAATTGTCTCACCCATGGAATTAGTATTTACCAACGCTTGCTCCATCTCCATAATCCTCTTCATGGTGGTTTCCTCCACCATTTGCTTTTCCTGGTGATCATTTTCAGCATCTTCTTTTTCTTGCCTCATCCTTTTAAGCTCAGCCTGGTCCTTGCCAAGCCTCCGGGTAGCCTGCATTACCTTCTCATTTGTCCAATCAGACCACCCTTGGAGCTTTTCCTGCAGTGTCTTCAAATGAAAAGTTAGCAACAATATAGTTTCATCTCTCTCATTTTGAGGGACATATTTACCCAAAGACTCATCATATGGGATACCAACATAATAATCTTGCACTGCAGAAGAAATAGTTGTGTTGTCAGTGACTTTTTTGCTGGACTTAGGCTCCATGGATAGCGAATCCACATCCTTTTCATTTATATTATCTTTAATAGGTGGCACTTTGGAAGAGTTACTTGCAGGTGCTATGGGTGAGGAAAGGCATGGACTATCAAAACTTTCTTTAGCTAGAGGTTGATTGCATTTAACCAAAATTTTCATTTTAGAGTGCAAACTCTTCTTTGTTGCACCAGAAGAAGACGAGTCCAGTTTCTTGTCCAAAATAAAACTACCACGGGCAGTCATGTCCTCCCAATCTATATTTGGTGCAGTTTCCACTTCTTGTTCAGCATCAGACTGAGGACACCCGCTCGTCAATGGGTCAATCTCAAAAAGAGTGACTCCTTTCGTTGGTTTCTCTAATAAATCATATCTTCGAAACTCCGTAAGAGATGACCCATGTGAATCAGAAGAAGTTCCTAGAGGAATCTTAGATTCAAACTTCGTATTGTTCCTGCTTCGTTTTTCCTTATCTGAAATCGCCAACGACTTTTCATCGGCATCATCATTGATGTTATCATCAACCATGTTGATTATGTTTTCTATGAGTGTTTATTACTGCTGTAATTTAAAAAGTTAATATAAGTGACTAGACACAGATTCGGTCCTGCAACAAAATTCATTCAAGTGATAATATGGACGTGAGAGGATTATAAATTAAAGATAAACACATAACAACAGAGAATTAGAGTTGCTAAACAGAAGGAAAGAACATAATAATTCTTTGATAGGATAATTAAGAAAAAACAAAAATGACAGGCTAATAGCAACAAGAATAACTCCAGTGAGAATGATAAAGCAGAAACATCAATCGTATATGTGGAACTCCCAAAGACAGGCTAACAACAATAAGAACAACTTCAGTTTAGCTCAATAAACCAGCAATATTATCATACAGGTGAAGCTGCAAAAGAATTAATATTCTTTGAGGACTACAAATTCTACTATATTTCAGTTACTCAAATCTCTATTCTTCAATGTAACAGCATTCAGTGGCAATCTGGCCATTAAAATTGATAAGAAACATAGCAGCAGAGAATTAAAAATTGCCAAAACAAAAGGAAAATTAGTATCCATTATTCAAACAGAAATGTCAACAACAAAAAACAGCTTTAGTAAGCATAATAAAAGCAGCAATATTATCAAAGTAAAAGGATATACAAGAAAAATAAAAGATTCCTCTGAGTCGCAAGATTTTTTCCCCCAAAATCACTTGAATATATATCAAACATCATTTTCTACAAAAAAAAAAGAATAAAAAAACTTAGTTTTCTGATGAAAAAAAATTCACTCATTAGAAATGGCAAAAAAGAAACAATTCAATCTCTATCCAACTAAACAAGCCAAATCACAGACGAACACAGAAAACTTCAAAGCTCAAACTCTAGCAACAAACCAATTAAAAAACAATCTTTTGAAACTCAAATAAACTCATCCCATAAATAAAATCAAGACACCTGAAAAAGGGGTCGTACCAAAAGTGAAAAAAAATGGATTCTTTATATCAAGAAAGAAACTCGATTTAACAAAATTTAAATCCAAAATCAAAAGGGTCACTCACTAAAGGGTTTGAAAAGGCAAAAAGAAAGGGTAAACTCCATTGAGGAGAAGCAATGAGTTGTCTTTTGTTTGTGGTGCCAAACACTAAAATTTGGATTCATTATATAGAGACACTGACTTGATGGAAATTATGGTTAGTACACTGTATTTAATATCCAACTCATCCATAAATTAAATGTAATTTAAAACTTTTTTCCAATTCATAGGATCTAATGAGTCTTTCTAGGATATTTCAAATCAAAGTAATTATAGTAAGATGACTTTGACAAAATAAACATAATTTATCAATGTTGTTGTAGCACATTAGTTTTTTAAATTGTTGGTATAAATATCTCATATTGATTTATTTCGATTTTACTTAATTTTACGGAAAATGTATGAGATGATTAAACTAAATGATACAATCAGTATTACCCTCCATTCCAATAAGCAAAGGTTATCATTAGAAAGGGTGAACGGAGTTGATATTATTAAGCAAAGGTCATAAATAATTACCATGATAACCGATGATGAGATCATTCTCAATATGATCACTCCATGTGTCCCATAGATGAAACTGAAAAGACATTCCATATTTCAGAGTAACTTTTAAAAATTGTACGGAAAATTTTCCCGCCTAACAATTTCCACTTACGAACAACTTTTGAAAATTGTACGGAAAATGAGAAAACTATATCTGTCGATAATAAATGTATCAGAAAGAAAATTGACCGAAGGGAGTTAGTGAAAATAAACGGTTGTTGTTACCTCAGGAAACAATCACGACATCATCCTCAACACTAGACATGATTTGTCGTTTTAGATTACTCTGAACGCGAACTCCACATGCCCTAGACGTAAGTTGAAAAGCAATTGTCGCTTTAGATCTCGCCAAGACTCTATATCCTCAATAGTAATGGTAAGTTTACCACCAATAGTGCCTATAAGTTTATCCACTCAAAAACCACTCACTCCATGCCAAATCAAGGAATTAAGAAGTTTGACTTGATCCGGAACATGACGTGTCCCAACAAAATCATAACCTTCATCTAGCTCATGTATCACAATAAAAAATCCCTTGCTCCCAATACCTTAACAAAGTTGGCTTGGATATCAACCCTGGCTGTCAAATATGTGCGGCGACCAAAATGAGGACATAGACCAGATCTTCTTCATATGTAGCAAAGTTATTGAATTATGGGATACCATCATGGTAAGCAATAGCTCGATGCATAAGCTTGATAGAAGCATGCTCTTCCTGGAGAATTGACATAACAACTAGAACTCAATTGCCACCAAAGAGTACAACAGTATCATTCTTTGGGATGTTGTCCTCCCTGAATGCTTCTGGGCCATTTGCCTCCAAAGAAATAACCACCTTTTCAATTAAAAAAGGCAACATCTCCTTCAACAACATGATCAACCTAGCCACTGAGTCCAAAATCATTCAGGTTAACCACAAGGCTAATAAAGAGAAGTGCATTATCCAGGTTAAACAAGAACTCCCTTAACATGTAGGTTTAAAGTTCAAACTCAACACTGATGGAGCTCTGAAAACAATTCCTCGAAAAGGAGTCTTAGGAGGGGTTATCAAAAACTATAGAGGTGACTGGACAATTCGATTCATAAGTAAATAAGCACATGTAAGTCCTATATTGGCCGAGCTGAGAACCCTAAGATGAGGACTTCTTCTGGTTGTGTGGAAAATAAACTTCATCCCCTAGATATCAACGCATACTCCTCGAAAATGATCAATTTACAGGAACATGATAATCACTCTTACACTAATTTAATCTTTGAATACATGTAATTGATGGAGAATGTCACGCCCCGAGCAACCCCCGAGATGCGGACACGGGACCTAGTACCACAAGTGATCCTAAGCTAACCCCACTGGCATGATCATGATCATACTTAATATAATAAACTGATGCGGAAGCTAAATCATAATAAAGATGAAAAGATGGGGAATACCCATATGCTAAAACTTAGATATATGAAAATTGATGAGTTTAATACAAAAAAGTTATTAACTCAATACTAAGCTAAAACTAATATATCTGAAAATAGCCTCTAACTGACTAGAAATGATGGGACAAGCCCCAGCTAAGTCTAGAAAAAACTTAAACTAAATGACTAAAATACTGAAATGAACTCATGACTCTTGTCCTCGGAGAATGAGGACTGACCACTGATTCTGCTGAACTGGAGATTGGGAATCGATCTAGTGTGATCATGATGCTGAGAACCTGAACCTACATCATGAGAAGATGTAGCGCACGTATGCGTCAGTACTTGAAAGGTACTGAGTATGTAGGATAGAGTAAAGCTGAAATAAAACATAACTGAACAAACACAAAAACAAGTATAGTATTTTGAACATGATATATTGAATTCTGAGCTAATTGGATGCAATGATCAAATTTATAACATGATGAGACTGAATACTAACTAAACTGTAAATATGGTCGATGCAATAGGGTGTGACTGAATTGTGGGTGCTACTAATAACCGATAATAAAACCACATGAGCTAAATGTGGAGTACGATGTATACGCCCCATCGAGAGGACCCAATATACCCTGCCAGAGGTATAAAGGCATGCTGGCGTGATCACTAAACTGATGCCACATAGAGGACTTACACCTTACTTGGCTAGTAGTTCTGAGACTATTTGGGTACGGTAAACTCTAATCCAACTCGGTATTATGCTACTCCCAATGAAATAAGTTATTAACATATTATGATTGATTTTTTGTAAATACTAGATAGCTCAAAACTAAACATGCAAACTGAGAATGCAACAATTAATCTGATAATGATGCATTAATAATTTAGGCATGTATATCTGAAGTAACTAAAATATCTAACCTAGCATGTGTAATTCAAGAACTAAAGAAATACATAGCCAGGGTTCTGAAATTCATATGATAAAATGATTAATAACATGGTAATGTGATTCGGAACATATAACTAACTAATTCATGGTAATGTAATGAAGTTCTAGAAACCCTAAATCTAATCATTATAAGGGAATCAAGAAACTGACTGAAAACTAGGGATCTTATGGGTGAAAGAAACCCACTAGTTAAATCTCACATACCTGGTGATGAAATCCATGGAGAAATATTTAGATTTCGGGGTTGGAACTGATGAAACCTTGTAGCGTTCTTGAACTAGGGTTCTTGACCATTTTCTCCCCTCTTGCTTCTAATTTTCTAAGTTTTGATTTATGATTTTGACTTAGGTAAGTTCTTATTATGTTTCTAAGAGACTAAAATTTCATTATTTAGGGTCAAAATGGCATATCTTAGGAGTCCAACAAAGTAGGAAAAGACCAAAAGACCCCTAAGTTAATTGTTGTCGGAGCAATCGACAATCTGGACTGACGGGCCGTCGTCCGTCGTTTGGATCTGCTCGATAGCCTTCATTAAAACGAGCATAAATTTTTACTCGGAGGTTTGATTTTAGCAAACTCGATGGCTATGGAAAGATAATTCAATTATCTACATTTCATAGGTCATGGGACACCTTTTGTGATAAAAGTTATGATTGTTTGAAGTTGACCCAACATCATTTCCCCCTAACTTACTGCTAACTTTCACCTACGGTCCGTAGGTCCAACTACGGACCGTACTGGTCATCTGTAGTTCATGTCAGAGGTTGGGTAACTTGATTCTCAATCCACGGATACAGACCACGGACCGTAGTCTGACTTACGTACCGTAGGTCTATCCGTAGTTCAACACTTCGTCGATTTTCTGGGCTGAGTTTTCGGAGAGCATCAGTAGCAAACCACAGATTCAAAGTACGGGATGTAGATCTGACTACGATCCATCGATAGTGACTGTCAATTGCACCTGCAGATTTCTGAAAAGCTAATTTTTGGTCTGTTTTGGATACGAAAAGTTACAGAGAAGTTGGGAGCAGCAATGCTAACACACATCTTCATGGAGCAGAACAAGGTGGTGGACATGCTTAGCAATGAAGGCCTTAAATGCAAAACTTTTGGAAAACCAACCTTTTCATAGCTCCTCCACTGTTTGTAAATGGAGTAGTACGGGCAGACATTTCAGGAACTATGTACTTATGGAAATTTAATCTTTGTAACAATTATGTGAATGGCCTACCAATGGCCCTAAACTCCAAATCACCGGATTTAAGCAGTATATATTAGCACTAGCTGATTATAATATAACTTATCAACTTCTAGTGCTTTTAACCCAAAAATTTTACACAATTATCTAGAGCGTATGGTGAGGAAATTGCTTAAAGGCTTATAATTAACTCGATAATTGATGATGATATCATATTCAATACAACCTCACCATGTGTACCACATATGACGCTGAAAAGACATTCGTTGTTTCATTCAAGAGTAATGATGATACTTATATATAATATTGTTGTTTCCCACTAAAACTTTTCACTTAAAAGGGACAAAGTTATTTGCATTCAAATAACAGCGAACAAGGAAGTTAATATTCATAAGAAAAGATTCATCATAGCTCGTTTATTGATAATAAATGTTTCGGATGCAGACAATTTGACCTTAGACTAATCAATGTCATAATTTCTTTTGTATAGATTAAGTAAAGCCGAATGATTATATTCAAAAATGGTGTAAAATTTATTATAAAGAATCTATGTAAAATTAAAGTTGCTTTTTTGGAGGTGCAAAAAATATCATAGACATTTAGTAGAACTTTCTAGAACTCGGTAGAGTAAATATTTTTGATATTTATTCTTAATAAAAATTTAGATGTTCTAGATAATTCTATACTTATAGTAAAGTATAGAATAATCTAGATTCTTGTTAGATATTTAGAAGATAGGGTCATCTAGATTTTTCTTGTAGATTTATCGAGGATAATTTCTATAATCATTACTACACTAGTATAAATAGGGTGGTCATAGTCATTTGTAAGCAACAAAGAACAACCTTAATCAAATAGTCTTTTTCTATAACAAAGTTGTTTTAGCTAAAATAATGTTTCTCCCTTCTAGCTTCATTTTCCTTAGTTGAATCTTCTGAACTTAGTTAACGGTTTTGGGATAGCAGAAGGTCTCCCATATTATACTTCTCTTCTGCTATTCTCTATATGGTATCCGACCCATAGTCGTATCTTGACTTACGGGTTTTATTTCAAGTTCAGGTTGGTGATAGATCCAACTAGTTTGTGTAGATGGATTATAGCGGTCGTGTTAATGGACTGGGGATGGAGTTGTTGAATCAGTCCAATTACAAGGTATGGAAGACATTTATGAAATCATACCTTGAGGGAGAGGATTGTGGGATGTTGTTAATGGGAATCACCTAAGTTTTCATGCTGATGAACCAGAAAATAGCAGTGCATACAAGAAGTGTAAGCAGGTTAATGTGAAGGTGGATTTTATTCCGAAGAGGACAATCTCCTCCGATTTATTTGATCATATTATTAGGTGCAAATCAACCCACAAAATATGGAGGACCCTCGATCGCTTGTTCAACAGCTCGACTGTAGATATTGGAGAATGAATTGGCTAACACCACTCAAGGTAACCTTTCTATCGCTGAGTATTTTTTTAAGATTAAGAACTTATGCTCTGAGATATCTTCGTTTAATCCGGAAGAGGCTATTTCTGAAGCACGAATGAAAAGAATAATCATTCGTAAGTTGAAACCCAAATATATTCCCTTTGTGACATCGATTCAAGGATGGGCTCGACCGCCATCCTTGGAGGAATTTGAAAATTTGTTGTCGTCACAATAATTACTAGTCAAGTAGTTGGCTAGTGTATTTGTAAAAGATGGAGAAGGACATGCTCTTGTAGCCGACAAGAGAAACTTCAAAGGAAAAGTAAGAGATATGATGTACTCTGGATCCTCGGGTAGTTCAAGCTTGCTTGGAGCAAATTAAGAGTCTTTTAATTATTATGATAAAAAGTCTCTCAGATTCTATAGATGTGATAAAATAGGACACGTAAAAAGATATTGTCGATCCCAGGAGAGTAATATAACTCAAATTGAGAAAGCTACAGAAGAAGAAGACTGGGAAAGTTGCTTCTTAGCTGAGGCTCGAGCAATAAATGTTGTGGTTCTAATCAACCTTGAAAAAGGTTGAATTGAGGATTCAGAATATAATGTAGTCAATCACGTGGAGAGGCGAAACATTGATGTCATCGGTATGAAGCAAGAAACTATTAAAGATGTTCATACTGGTAATATGGTAGCTTCTATCGAAGAAATCAAGGAAATAGATTATGAACAAGCAGTGCCTAAGCTATATATGCCGATGGTGACCTTTATGGAGAAAGTATTGAGGAAAATGTATGGGAAGTTGAAGTCCCTGATCAATCGAGGTCAGTCATTGGCTTAGATAAAATATTGGAAGTAAATGAAGAAAATACTAATCAAATAGATAGAGAACCTGACCTTGAAGGCCAAATTTCAATCTAAGCGATAAACGATATAACTTTCGAAATCTCTAAAGCCGATAAATGTATTATTGAAGAGCTTGAAAGGAAATCTGATGGTGTATCTTACAATGGTGCTGAGGCTTCACAAGAAATAGACGAAAATATCATCACCGAACCAGATGAAGAGACTAATACTAATGAAGTCTCTCAATATTATGGAGTTGCATCGGAAGAAGCGTGTTCTAAAATTTAGAGCATCAGAGTTTCAAACTTGTTCATCATAGATGTATCTCCAGATAATACAACTGCAGGGAAGTTAAGAGAAAGAGGGAGTCTAGGAACTCAGCGACGAGATAATTCACATGGCTCATTCGATAATGGAAAACCTTTATCATTTTATGAAACAACAGGAGCTCGGAAGAAATTGTTGAGATCTTCACCAAGATGTGGCTCAAAGCTTCATTTGAGTTCTTCCACAATAAGTGTGGGATAGTTTCCAAAAAGTCACTTTAAAGGGGAGTGTAAAAAATTAAAGTTGATTTTTTGGAGGTACAAAAACTTATCTTAGATATTTAGTAGAACTTTTCTAGAATTTGGTAAAGTAAATATCTTTGATATTTATACTTAATAAAAATCTATATATTATAAATAATTAAATAATTATAGTGAAGTAGTATAGAATAATCTAGATTTTTGTTAAATATTTAGAAGATAGGGTCATCTAGATTCTTTTTTGTAGATCTATCTAGAATAATTTCTAGAAGCATCACTACACTAGTATAAATATGGATGACCATAGTCATTCGTAAGCAACCAAGAACAACCCAAATCAAATAGTCTTCTTCTATAACAAAGTTTTTTTATCCAAAATATTGTTTCTCCCTTATAGCTTCCTTTTCCTTAGTTGAATTTTCTGATCTTAGTTAATGGTCTTGAGCTAGCAGAAGGTCCCCCTGATTATACTTTTCTTCTGCTATTCTCTATAGAAGCAACGTCTAAAAGTCAAGACATATGTAAGAAATGTAAAATCAATTTGTTTTGAAGCAAGTAAGAAAAATAAAAAATAAATTGTAGCTAAATAATAAAAAATTTACCAACATTCTCTCTCTCTCTCTCTCTCTCTCTCTCTATATATATATATATATATATATATATATATATATATATATATATATATATATATATGCAATCAAATCCATGTTGCATAAAATGGTGTGGAATTGGAAAAAAAAACATTTCTCTTTTTTCATGTTTGGTATCACTTGTTAGATCCTTGTCAATTATACCAATATTTTCACAAGAAGATTATTGTGATTTTATAATTATTGATGTATTAATTTCTAGACTTGATAATTAAAAGAACTTCATTAGCATTAAAAATCAATATGGAGATCAAATCTTGATTGTATGGAAATGTGATGATTGAAAAAAGGTATTTATCCATATACGTCGTTTTAAACGTTTTTTTAAAAGAAATGTGTTACCCTTTTTTACCTATAAAAAAAGGAGCAACTTTCATATATAGCAAACACAAAAATCACTTTGCTATGTTATTTTCGCTATAGACATATATAAAAGGCAGTGGATATTTTGCTATACATATTGTAACGACCTGCTTAGTCGTTTTGAGCAGCAGATTTTATTTCTGGAAAACTGTCTGAGACGACGTATCCAACGACGGACCGTCATGGGCACGACGGACCGTCGAGGGTGTCTCGTTCTAAACACTTGGAATTCTTATATTTGAGTGCTGAAATCGACTCTCTGAACTCTGTGACGGACCTGCAGGACGGACCGTCACATACATGACGGACCGTTGTGAGGTTCCGTTTCAAAACACTTCAACTCTTGAGAATTGGGTACTGAGAGCAATTCTCTGTCCGTCGTGATGGAAGTGCAGGACGGACCGTCGTAGGCACGACGGACCGTCACAGGTTGCGTAATCCCAGTCTGGGTCAAATTTCTGGGTAAGTTTTAAAGGGGAGTTTTGGACTATTCTTGCTATAATTATAAATTTTAGTGGGTGGGTCAATGTTAAAACTCAAATCCTTGGGGGTGTAAAGGAGATGACCTTGAGTTACTTAGTGGGTGGTTTCCTCATCTTTTATACCTAATTATATGCTAAATTAGGGAAAAGAGAGAGGGTTTGGAAGAAGAAAAATGGAGAGAACAAGGAGAAGAGAGAGGAACGATCTATAGAGAGAGACAACCAAAGAGGAAACAAAAAGCTTTGAGAGATT
>JABWTJ010000308.1:1015314-1028258 GCA_016801875.1 Solanum sitiens | reverse complement strand
GGATCGGCGTGTCACGTTCCGACACATAGTATTAGTGGGTCGGGTGTCACGAACCGACACATAGAATTAGGGGATCGGAGTGTCACGTTCCGACACATAGAATTAGGGGATCGGAGTGTCACGTTCCGACACATAGTATTAGTTGATCGGGTGTCACGAACCGACACGTAGAATTAGGGGATCGGAGTGTCACGTTCCGACACATAGGATTAGGGACGGGTTTGTTCACGAACCCGACACGTCGATTAGGGGATCGGAGTGTACGTTCCGACACATTAGTTTAGGGGGGATCGGGTGTCACGAACCGACACGTAGAAGTAGGGGATCGGAGTGTCACGTTCCGACACATAGTATTAGGGGATCGGTGTGTCACGTACCGATACAAGAGGAAGAAAGATAATGAATCTTGAGAGATGTTAAAATACTCATGTAATGAACCTATTTTCCCAAATGAGTGTGGTATTGAGGCTTGAGTCCTCATGGATGAACTTGGTAGTACTTATTGATGATTATAGTACTTGTTGCTACATGTTGAGTATTGTAGTTGATTTATGATATGAACTGATATATACTGTTTTCTATTTTGAGTTGGCCGATGATACCTACTCAGTACTTGTGTTTTGTACTGACCCCCCCTACTTGTTGTTTCTTTCTTTGTTATTTGGGGAATGCAGCGAACGTACCGTCGTCTTCAACTCAGCAGCGATTCTAGCCAGTCTTCATCACACCGGATTTCAGGGTGAGCTAATGCTTCTAGCTTGGACTGGATCTTCTCTTCAATGTCTTGATGCCTTGAACTTCCGGCATGGACTAGTCTTTATTTATTTTAGCTTCTTAGATACTCTTATATTAGTAACTTGAGGATAGATGTTCTTGTGATGATGACTTCCAGATTTTGGGGATAATGGGTTATAAATTTTAGAAGTTATTTAATTGTTTTCGTTAATGAGTTTTAAGTCTTCCGCTTTGTATTTGTTCAATATGTTGGGGTTTTAGATTGGTTGGTTCGCTCACATAGTAGGATAAGTGTGGGTGCCACTCGCGGCTCGATTTTGGGTCGTGACAGTGGCTTAGTGACACCATTGCTTATGTTAAGATCTTGGTGTGTATTTTATCTTCATTAATTTATCCTTATGTTATTTAGGATAAATGAGAATATTTAATAATTTTGATTTTCCTTTACATTGTTAATCTTTTATGAGAAAATGCACAAGTACTCCCTTATACTATGACCAAAATTACAAAGACATACCTTAACTAAACTAAGGTCCTATCCCCCCCCCCCCCCAAACTCATTTTATTGTAGTTTTGTGCACCTTTTGTCTTACATGACACAGTGTGTGACTCCACGCAATTGATGCGTGTGAGAGATATTTTAATGTCACGTAAGGACAAAAAGGTGCACAAAATTACAAGATAAATAAGTTCAGGAGGATAATAGGACCTTAGTTTAGTTATGGTGTGTCTCTGCGATTTATGTCATAGTCAAAGGGGGTACCTGTGCATTTTCCCATCTTTTATGTAAGATAATATAGTGTTTTGGTTTTAGTGACAGGTAGATTTTAAGTATTAATTTCTCGCACAAAGCACGGGTAATTTTACTACTTATAGTTATAAGTACAAATAAGCATGATATTATGTTTTTCTTTCGTAGTTTGACTATATAGTACATTAATATATACTTTTATATTAACTCCTTCCTTAATAAATTAGTAATCCGTCATTATTTACCCTAATAAGATACAAAATACTGAAAAATAGCTTCACACAACAAATTTTATTATTTGAATTATTTAAAATAAAATACTAGAAAAGACAATCAATTCATCACCATGAGTTTATAATAAAAATTATAAATATAAACATTTTTCTTCTTGGAATAAATTTTAAATAATTAATCTCTTATTAGGCCATAGATTTTAAAATCTAAACATCAAATTTATTTTTTGAAAAAAAAGATTTGGAGCCATTTTTTTTTTCGGAATGGAAAATATTTAAAGATCTTACCCAATTTCAGGGTCAAATACCGTTCAAAAAAAGGAAAGAAAACAAACAATACACTTTAAATATTTGGTGCACTAAATCCTTAAATTATATAAAATATGATATTTGTATAAAGTAAACAAGCACATCATTCAGTTTTTGCAGTTTTTATTTATTCAATGTGTAGTACTCTTTTTTATTCTGTACAAATAATAACATATGAATATAGTATTATTTTTTGAATTTCCCTCTTTTGAGTAATCATAAAATAAAAGACGAGGAATATATATTATTAACCTTTTCATTTACAACTAGTTTAATATATAAAATCCTAAAATTGAATAAATTTGGGAAACGACATAAAACGCTTCAACCATCTAACAAAAATGTTGTTATACACTCTAATTTTGGGATGATCCTATGAACCCCTTATATTATTTTAAAGTGGAATCGATGCCCATTTATGTGTGTATGTTGCATGAAGAGTGAAATACACCTTCCTTAAGAGAGTGAGAAGTTATATTCTTACTTTATTTTATTTGTATCTCTCTCTCTCATCACCTTAATTTGAGTGAAATACACCTTCTACGACTCTAAGGAATTCTAGTCGTCATAAGTTTTGTTGTTATGTGCATTCAATGGTACAAATTTTAAGATTTATGCTTTAAAATTTCTCGATATCACAACAAAAAAGGGTAAAACTATAGGGGGTGTTTATGTTCCAAATTGTTGGAATTTCAAACCCCGCTAATTACTATTATAGCGGTTTTAAGGAATCTTGTAGTTACGTGTGCCACAATTAATATGTGGCAGTATTTACGCTACTTTGGCAATAATTTGCGACAGTAAAATATCGACATTTTTAACCCCCATTATCTATTTCAGGAAATAATTTCATGGAGTATATTAACTATGCAATCATTTTTATAAAAGTTTAGTACCTCTTTTTCAAGACCTGAGCCTTCAAGACCCGAGCCTTCACCTTGGAAGTGATCGGTAGTCGAGAACCATCGCTGGTCTCCAAGCGAACCCTTGGCTAGACTTAATACTAAGTGGAAGACTTACTCAACAATATAGGAACTCAAATGCAAAATTAAACTCATAATGTCTCATTAATAAAATGGTTTAAGTCAAAACTATATCAAATACTCAGATAAACATAGGTGTGCAACTAACAAGGGAAATAGGAAAAAACTTCTTAACTAATATTGTCTGTGAAGCCTCCAAATATTATGATGGAATTCATGACAAAGACCACGAAAATCTAATAAAACTGAAATATGATTGTGGAGCCCTCCGAAAGCAAGGAGGCTCACGATGCTTATTGGAATGCGATGGGATCAACGAATTGCCAGTTGATGATCCTGAACACTTCAATCCATATCATGGAACGATACAAGTAAAATGACGTCAGTATATTGAATGTACGAGCGGGTAAGGGTAAAAATGAATAGAGGGATATATAGTTGAACTGCTTGAAAGGGAAAAAATACTCACCTCAATTCAACATGAAAGAAAAAATAAAAGATGCTATCTATAAAGCTTTTAAAATAGTAGATAATAACTCAAATGTATATAAAAAAATATTATAATTAACTCTTTACTCTTATTTGGGAAATTCTCTAAATGATAACCATCAGTATGATCTATTGATGATACAACATCTCGTTCACACTGTCAAAACTTTCGAATACCTTCTTGGGGTATATAACACCCTCAACTAAGTGGATCGACTAAGCTATGTTTAAGAGAAATAAGGAATCATTTAAAAAGTAATATCTTTTACCCATGTTGGCATATATGGTTTATGAGAACTTTTAAGTTTTCTGAACTCATCTCCATATTGGTGCTCAATATTACTCCCAATAATATGTAGAACTCATGCTCATATGTATAAAAACGTAACTCGTCCTAGACTTGAGATAAATATTGAAAAGATTCTCTTAAAAGAGATACTGCTCAAAAAATCCTCATGAACTCTATTGGAGCATAAGAAGTCAGTTAAGAAAGTAGTTAATAGTTAAGCCGGTATTAGTATTTTGTAGTCCTTTCTTCTTGAGGAATCTACATTATCAATATCACTAGATATTATTTATGTAGTTCATTTATGTTAAGAGTCGTATTAGTTCTTTGTAACTCTATTTAATTCCTTTCACTATTCATTAAAATGCATCTTTTTCAAAACCTATTGAGTCTTTACATAGTATCAGAGTTCTTCACGCTCTCACGATAATGATCCAATTATTTGTCCTTCCTTCTCCTTATGAAGATCAGCAACATGACCCATCACAATTGCAAGAATCATATAGTTTTCAATGATGATAACACTATGGTGTACCAATACTATCATTCAGTTCAATCCTACATCCCAATTTCCCGTCAAACTAAGCATTGGTCACAAATCTTCCACCTGGAAAGCCCAATTCTCTATGCTTGTGTATGACTACAACCTCTTTTTCCATCTTGATGGGACCACTCCAACCCCCAGACGCATGTATCACCTAGGCACAAATATATCTCCTAATCCTACTTTCTTAACTTGGTTCCATCAGTAAAAACTCATCATGAATACCCTCATGGCTTCTATCGAACCCATAATTGCTCCTAGTATTGCTGCTGCTGACTTAGCTAAATCATCTTGGGATGCTTTAAAAACCACTTATGCAAATAGATCTGAAACTCGGGTCATTAGCTTGCGTGATCTGCTTGCCGGTTTCACAAAAAAATCTCGCTCCATCAGTAATTATCTTTAGATTGTTTGGTCTCTTTTAGATGAGTTAGCGATTGTTGGTGTTTATGTGTCCAATCTTGAACTCATTGTCAAAAGGCTTAGTGGTCTAGGTTCTGAGTTTTGTGACATCTCTACTACCATGTGCATGTGGTACAACTATCTCCTATGAGGAATTGTTTGAAATACTACAGCACTATGAATTTTCCCTTCGCCATGAGGGTGCAAGAAACTTTCTAGTTCTATCATTGCTAAAGTTGGTAGTCCCACTAAATCCAACACAAATAATCGCAACAATCGCAAGTAGAAAAACAATTCTCAACAATGGCTCCAGAACTAACGTCAAAATACTCCACAAATTTTGTAGTCCTACTCACGTACAAATACACCGCCACAATGGCAGTCAAACTCACGTCCAAATACTCCATCACAATTGCAGTCTAACTCAAATACAGATGATATTACTCGATGTCAACGATGGAATAGGATTGGCCACACCGCCTATGTCTGCCGCTCGAGGTCTCACAATCACTTTGGAGCCAAAGCCAACTTGGTAGTTGGGTAAACTATTGCAACTGACCCTTGTATAGTTTATTCAAGAGTCACCCATCACATCACAACAGAGCCACACAATCTACAACCGTACCATGGTAACAGTGACTTCACCTCCTCCACCTTCCCCTTCTTCATGTAAATTTCCATCTCACTCGTATTTTATGATTCCTGATTCCAAAAACCCATCTTTTGTACCTATTTCGCAGTGTCTCACACCACAACGCCTCCTTACACATTCACACATGCCTTTCCCTATAAACATACATAGTAACTCCTCTCCTCTCCCTGTTTATCAATAAGAGGAACACAATCTCATCAACGCACCTGGATCATCGGCCAACTAGTCCTATCACTAATTTGGAACTCGCTACCTCGTACACCTGTTTTCACTCGATACCAAAACAACATCACCGAACCCACACAAATTATTGATTACCTAGACAAATTGAACCCCACCATCACACCCACTAGTGTCAAAAAAGCATAAAAACATCCAGAATGGTGTGATGAAATGAAATAGGAACTTGATGCTTTAATTAAAAATTAGACACGGAACTTGTTCCTCCTAACCCAACTAAACAATATTGTATCATGTAAGTTGCTTTTCAGGGGAAGATAAATGTTGATGGGACCATCGATAGATACAAAGCTCGTCTAGTTGTAGAAGGCTTCACCCCAAGATCATATATTTATTTTCACACCACGTTCAGCCCGGTCATCATGCCCACCACAATTTGCAGAATCCTACCTGTTGAAATTCGTCATAATTAGCACTTTTGTCAACTTGATGTCAATAATGCCTTCCTCCAGGGAAACCTAGATGAGGAAGTGTACATGGAACAACCTCTAGGGTTTACTAGTGATGATAAACCCACACATATATGTCGTCTGCACAAGGATATCTATGGCTTCAAGAAGGATCTATGCACTTGGTACATGCTCTCACGGGAAGCCATACATCCATAGGCTTTGTTAAAACAAAATCGGATGCCTCACTACTTGTTAGACATAGTCTAGGTTACACATTGTACGTCCTTGTTTATGTCAATGACATAATTGTCACTGGAAACATCACTTCAAGTGTCAATCAGTTTATCACATCCCTTGCTTCTCAGTTTTGTCACGCCCCGAGCTAACCTCTGAGACGCGAATATGGGACCTAGGACCACAAGTGATCCCAAGCTAACCCTATTGGGATTAACATGAGCATACTAAATATAGTACATTAATAAATAATTGTGTTGAAGCTAAATTATAAGATATAAAAGAAAGGATGGGAAATAACCATATACTAAATTGCATGTATGAAATCTGAGATTTTAATAAAAAGGAATTATGAAAATTAAATGATAAAGCTAAAACAAACTATGTCTGAAATAAGCTTCTGTAATTGACTAAAAATGTTGGGACATACCCCAACTAGATCTACCAAAATACTAATACTAAAAACAAAAATAGTAAAATGATAACATGTAACTAGTCCTCGGAGAATGAGGACTCACTACAAACGTTGTTGAACTGAAGATCGTTAACCGATCTAAGCGTGATCTTATGATGAGTTGCTGAACCTACATCATGTGAAGATGTAGTGCAATATATGAGTCAATACTTGAAAGGTACTGAGACAGAGGGATAGAGTAAAACTAAAATAACATATAACTGAACAAGGCAATGAAATAATATAAAACATGATAATAATACTTAAATACTTAACATGACTAATGTGAATGCAATAACTAAGTTATAATATGCTGAGATTGAATACTGAAACATGATCAATGCAATAGAATATAGTTGAATTCTGGGAGCTACTAATAACGGGTAATAAAACCACATAAGATAACTGTGGAGTCTGATGTATACGCTCCACTGAGAGGATCAAATATAAATGGCCAAAGTTCTAGAGCCATGCTAGTGTGATCACTAAAATGATGCCCATGGAGGGTACCTACGTGGCTAGTAGTTCAGGGACTAGGTTATGCTAAACCCTAGTCCAACTTGGTATTATGCTACTCCTAATGAATTAAATGATTTACATGTTTATGACTAAAGTTCTATCATTTACCGGATAACTTAAATTTACAGGCAAACTGAGAATGTGCAATAATAATCTGATGATGAAACATTCATATAATAAGGCATGCATATCTGAAACAACTGAAATAACTGAAATATCTTACCTAGCATGTGGAATTCAAGAACTAAATAAATACATAGCTAGGGTTCTAAAATTCATGCAACAAACTAGGTCATTACATGGTAATTTGATTTGGATCATTTAGAATAACGAATCTATTAAAATCTACGTAAGATCAGGCGCCGATGAGCACATTGAACTATCCATGTGGCTGAGAGACCTTACAACCCATGCACAACGATGCCATTATCAGGGGTACGCTCTACAACTAAGTTAATAGCCCGTCGTGCGAGCCTCTCACTTGGGGCAGGCTATGCCAAAAGTGAGAGAAATCCCATCACTCTCTTTCCTTTTTTCGCCCCCATGTCGCCACCCGAGGGGAACATAGGGTCATAAAAAGGGGGTCCTATAAACTTGGTCCAACCAAGCATAATAAGCTCATGAGTTTCGTCTTATATAATAATTGAGAAAGGAAAGAAGACTTCCATCTCCAAGTTTAACTCAAATATAGCTCCATTCTTTTTTTGGGTGTGAAGCTCTGTCGAACCAAAAATACCAACAAATAAACTCTATGTATGATCATGTTAAATGAATCAAGAATTTTACTAAAATCTAGGGACCCAATGGGGGAAAGGAACCCACTAGTGAAATCCCACATACGTGGTAATGAATTCCACAGAGAAATATTTTGATTTTGTGGCTAAAACTGATGAAAACTTCTTGCCTTCTTGGAGCTTGAGTTGATGGACTCTTTTCTCTTTTTTGCTTCTAATTTCTATGTTTTTATAATTGATTTGTCTTAGGTAAGTTCTAATTCTGTTTCTAGGCTAATAGATACCAAACCAATGAAATTTAAGGTTGACAGGATGAGGTTTAAAAGTCTAATGAACAAGGAAAGACCAAAGTACCCTGACTTAAAACTGCAAACGGATTGTTCACGACCACCTTCACACACCGTGAAAGGGACCATATACGTTGAAGTCAATCATCGTATGGACATGGTACTGAATAATTTGGGTTCTAGACTATGGTCAATACCACGAACAGTGTGATCGACCATGGACCATAAAAGCGTTTGTGGTCTCACTTGGTCTTGGAGTCTAATGGGTTGGACAAGGGAGGCCACATAGACTTGGGGCCCTAAGGACCGGCTGGGGGGTCTATTGTTTCAATACCACGGATGCCACCACGGATCGTCGTTGTGACCATGGGTCGTAAATGGTTTCTATTTGACGTATGGGTATGGTGAAGTCCAACTCTGGGCCATGGGCAGGTTAACTGACCGTGGACCCTATCATTGTCTGTGAACCCTGCCGTGATTGCCTACTTCAAGTTAGTTTCTATATAAAAAGATTGGTATGATTTCTGAGGTGTTACAATATCTCTCCCTTGGGAACTTTCATTCTAAAATGAATACTAAAGTAGTTGAGTTTGAGGGAAGGCGCTGCGAACTCCACCATTAAACACTGAAGATTGAATTCCTCACTTAACTGTGTTCCAAAACAAGGAAATACGCTGAAAATGCAAGTACAGACTAAAGAAAGATGATATTAAGACTGAATTTACATATGAATGATTAAAAACATGAAGAGGAACTATTAACTCAAGCTGGAGTGGAATTAGAAGGAAAGAGGTGAGGATACTTAGCTTTCATGGCTGCTTCTACTTCCCAAGTAGCTCGCTCTACAGAATCTGAATCCTCGACCAAACCTTGACTGAAGCGACTTTTTTGTTTCTCAACCAGATAACCTGATGATAAAGAATCTCAACTTGTATATCCTCATATGAAAGGCTATCTTCTACATCCACACTATCTAGTGGCACTATAGGTTTTGGATCACCCACACATTTCTTCATAAGCGAAATGTGGAAAATTGGAAACACTGTTGCTAAATCTACTAGAAATTCTAACTCATAATCCACTCTACCAATCGTTTTCAAAATCTTGTAAGGGCCTATAACTCTAGGACTGAGCTTCCCTTTCTTGCCAAATATCATCACCCGTTTCATAGGTGGCACTTTTAGAATAACCCAATCATTAACTTGGAACTCTAGTTTGTTTCTCCATACATCTGAATAAGATTATTTTGACTCTAAGATGTATGAAGTCTATCTCTAATGATTGCAGTTTATCTATTGCTTCATGAATAGAATCTAGTCATAGTAAGGCTATTTCTCCTAATTCAAACAAGCCAACATGAGATCTACATCTACGTCCATACAGTACTTCATAAGGGACGATCTGAATACTGGAATGATAACTATTATTGTGGGCGAACTCTATAATAATAATATGATCATCCCAACTACCGTTGAAGTTACAAGATCGTAATATGTTCTCTAACTTCTTAATGGTACGCGCTGCGTGCCTATCCTTCTGCGGATGAAATGTTGTGCTAAGATTAACTTGAGTTCCAAGAACTTTCTGAAATGACTTCCTTAAATAAGAGGTAAACTGAGGACCTATATTTGAAAAGATAAATAAAGGAACCCCATGAAACCTCACAATCTATTCAATGTAAAGCCACGCGTAATACTCAACAGTATATGTAGTCTTGACCGCTAAAGAGTGTGAAGACTTAGTAACTCTATCAACTATCACCCAAATGGAGTCATGTTGCCTGCGAGTACGCGGTAAACCTATAATGAGGTCCATGTTGATAACTTCCCACTTCTAAGTAGGATTATCAATCTCCTGTGTCATAACTCTGGATTTTTGATGTTCCACCTTGACTTGCTGGCAATTTGGGAAATTAGCCACAAAGTCTTCTATATCTTTTTCCATACCATTACACCAATATACTTCCCACAAATCCCATTACATCTTGCTGACCCTTAGATGAATAGAATATCTAGAGTTATGGGCTTTGACCAGAATCCGTTTTCTCAACTCACCCACCTTAGGAACACATAATTGACCATGACAGTGAAGCACACCATCACCCCTTAGGATAAAACATATACCCTTTGATGGTTGATTGCTCCGTTAAGCTCAAGCAATATTGGATCATTGTCTTGCTTTTCCTTAACCTCCACTACGAAAGAAGATTCTGCCCCATTCTGAACTTTTACCCCACCACCTGATATGTAAATAAGACGAACTCCTAGGAGAGCAAGTTTGTGAACATCCTTCACTAGTTCCTTTCATTCTCCCTCAACTTGTTCTATACTACCCATACACAGTCTGCTAAGAGCGTTCGCTACTACATTGGCCTTACGAGGATGGTAATGCAGACTCATATCATAATCTATGAGGAAGTCTAGCCATCTCCTCTGGAGAAGATTAAACTCATTCTGGGTGAAGACATACTGAAGACTTTCATAGTTTGTGAACACATATGTGTGAACACCATACAAGTAATGTCTCCAAATCATAAGTCCAAACACCATTGCTGCAAGCTCGAGGTAATGATTTGGATAGGTTTTCGTATGAACCTTAAGGTGTCTAGAAGAATAAGTTATAACCTTGCCACGCTGTATCAATATACAACCTAGGACGACTCTGGATACGTCACAATAGATCACATAACCATTTGAGCTCTATGGTAGAGTTAATATAGTAGAGCTTTAGTCAACCTAGTTTTTAACTCTACGAAGATTTTCTCACTATCACCTGACCATTGATACATGCCTTTTACTTAGTCAACTTAGTCAATGGAGAGGCTATGGATGAGAATCCCTCCCACGAACCTTCTATAATAACCTGCTAGACCAAGAAAATATGTGATATTTATAAGAGAGGTAGGTCTATGCCATTGTATGACAACTTCTATTTCATGAGAATCCACTTGGTTCAATAGACATTATATTCCCAAAAAAAAGCAACTTACTACAACCAAAATCCACAGATACTGAACTTACAAATAATTGGCTATCTTTAAGGGTTTGTAGAACAACTCTTAAATGACTCTCATGTTCTACCTCACTTCTCGAGTAAATGAGGATATCATCAATTAAGACAATAAGGAATAAGTTTAAATATTACTTGAATACTTTGTTCATCTAATCCAATAAAGTTGCAGGAGCATTAGTTAGTGCAAATGACATAAATACAAATTGATAATTACCATACCGTGTTCTGAAGGAAGTCTTTGGAATGTCGCTATCTATTACTCTAAGTTGATGATAACCTGATCAGAGATCTATCTTTGAGAAATGGCAAACACCCTGAAGTTGGTCAAACAATCTATCAATCATAGGGATGAGATATATATTCTTGACTGTTACCTTGTTCAACTCTCTATAATCAATGCACATTCTAAGTGATCCATCTTTCTTAATTAAGAATAATATTTGTACACCCCATGGAGAAATTCTAAGTCTCGTGAAGCCCTTATTTAAAAGGTATTTCAATTGCACTTTTAATTCTTTATGCTCTACTGGAGCATTCTGTTAGATGATATATATATATATATATATATATATATATTGTAACGACCTGCTTAGTCGTTTTGAGCAGCAGATTTTATTTCTGGAAAACTATCTGAGACGACGTATCCAACGACGGACCGTCATGGGCACGACGGACCGTCAGGGGTGTCTCGTTCCAAACACTTGGAATTCTTATATTTGAGTGCTGAAATCGACTCTCTGAACTCTGTGACGGACCTGCAGGACGGACCGTCACAGACATGACGGACCGTTGTGAGGTTCCGTTTCAGAACACTTCAACTCTTGAGAATTGGGTATTGAGAGCAATTCACTGAAGTCTGTGACGGACATGCAGGACGGACCGTCACAGACATGACGGACCGTTGTGAGGTTCCGTTTCAGAACACTTCAACTCTTGAGAATTGGGTACTGAGAGCAATTCTCTGAAGTCTGTGACGGACCTGCAGGACGGACCGTCACAGACATGACGGACCGTTGTGAGGTTCCGTTTCAAAACACTTCAACTCTTGAGAATTGGGTACGAGAGCAATTCTCTGTCCGTTCGTGACGGAAGTGCAGGACGGACCGTCGTAGGCACGACGGACCGTCACAGGTTGCGTAATCCCAGTCTGGGTCAAATTTCTGGGTAAGTTTTAAAGGGGAGTTTTGGACTATTCTTGCTATAATTATAATTTTTAGTGGGTCAATGTTAATAACTCAAATCCTTGGGGGTGTAAAGGAGATGACCTTGAGTTATTTAGTGGGTGGTTTCCTCATCTTTCATACCTAATTATATGCCAAATTGGGGAAAAGAGAGAGAGGTTGGGAGAAGAAAAAATAGAGAGAACAAGGAGAAGAGAGGAACGATCTATAGAGAGAGACAACCAAGAGGAACCAAGAAGCTTGAGAGATTGCTTGTTTGATCAAGGATCCTTGGTGAAGGTAGGTTATGGTTGATACTATTTGTAGTAAAATCTTAATAGTGAATGATATGTATTGGTAGTATTGTAAACCCTTCTATATGCTTAATCTTATGCTTTCATGAATGTGATTATGTGTTTGTGATAAAATAAGCTTAATGAAGCTTTGAATCCAAAATCTTGAAGAAACCCTAATTCACCTTTTTATTGATGCTTGCCTTGGTTATAAAAGCGGCTTGCATGACACTAA